>PVIU01027030.1:0-21098 GCA_004026605.1 Ondatra zibethicus | reverse complement strand
TGGCTCTAGAGGAGATCCCAGGTGTCCACAGGGATGTCCCCAGCTAGGTCCTTGGGCAGCAGAGGAGAGGGTGCCGGAACTATCATTGTCCCATAGTCACACTGATGAATATCTTGATCACATCCATAGAAATTTCGTCCGATGGATGGAGATAGAGACAGAGACCCACATTCACACCAGAGCAATGGATTGAGCTCCTCTTCTCCATTTCTTTAAGGGAGTTTTCCACTTCCTCTTTAAAGGACTCTATCATTTTCATTAAGAAACATTTAAAGTTATTTTCTTCTATATCTTCTGGGTTAGTATGATCAAGTCTTCCTGTTGTGTGTCCCGTGGGTTCTGGAGGTACCATGTTGTTTTTTGGATGATGGAAGAGTTCTTGCATTGGTGCTTTCCCATCTCTTCCTTCAACTCTTATGTTTCTTATGTCCACCAAGTATTGGTCTCCAGAGAGCTTGCAGGGAATGATGATTTGGGAGTTGGGTAGATGGCTGTCTAGCAGCCCAGCTCCCTGCTGGCTGCTAAGAATGTGGAAGGCACATGGGGGAGGGTGGCCCCTGGCCTTTCTCCCACATGGAGGTTTTAGGGAGTTGGGGGGATCCAAGGGCCACTGATGTCTCACCTCTTATGTCCAGCAAGTTGGTATCCACAGAGCTCGCAGGGAATGAACCTAATACCAATACTTCTAAAAATTGTTCCACACAATAGAAACAGAATAAACATTGCCAAACTCTTTTTATGAGGCTACAATTACCCTGAAACCCAAACCGCATAAAGTTATTACTAAGAAAGAGAATGACAGATCAATCCCACTCATGAACATTGATGCAAAAGTACTAAATAAATTACTAGCAAGTTGAAATGAAAAACACATCAGAACCATTATCCACCATGATCAAGGCAGCTTCATCCCAGAGATGCAGGGATGGTTCAACATAAGAAAATCTGTCAATGTAATCCACCATATAAACAAACTAAAAAATAAAAAAAACACATGATCATCTCATAAGATGCTGAAAAAGCGTTTGACAAAATACAGCATCCTTTCATGATAAAGGTGCTGGAGAGAACAGGAATACAAGGAACATTCCTAAACATAATAAAGGCTATACAGATTAATTGGGATCTCAAGGGAGGAGACCTAAGGCAGGACCTCGGTGGGTCTGGGTGTTAGTCTAGGACCTCCCAGGAACTAGGCCTGAGCCAGGACATCAGCCAATCTGGGCATAAGTGAACCTGAGATCTCCAAGTGAATAGGTAGGAACCAGGCATCTTGGCAGGGCCAGGCATGAGTCTGGGTCCTCAGAGGGGGTAGGCCTGAGCCAGGATCTCTGTGGGTCCAGGCATTGGTCTGGGACATCAAAGGAAATAGGCAGGAACATGGAACCTCTATGGTCTGAACATGAGTCTGAGACCTCTGAGGGAGTAAGCAGGTCCTCTGTGGTCTGGGCACATGTGAGCCTGGGACCTCCAAGGCAGTAGACCAGAATCAGAAACCTTTCCAGGTTCAACTCCAACCCAGGGACTTCTGCAGGAGGGAATCCAGACCAGGATTTACAGATACAGGTCAAAGCCTGTAACCTAGGCCACATTTGTCATGAGGCAAGGAACTCCACTTTGGCCAACAAATTCCACAGGAGTGGCTCTGGATGAGCTACCTTGAACAGAGAGGGCCTGAGGAAACAATCTTCAATGGGAGCAGAAGCCAGGAGCAAAATCAGTCCCAGAAGCCAACCCAGTCCCAGGACACTGGCGGATCAGGATTGAGCCAGCAACCTGACCCAGAGTCAGCAATCTCCACCAGAACCAGAATGGGACAGAACCTGCTACCTAGTACAGAGAGGGTCTGAGGAAACAAGCTCCACCAGGAGCAGAAGCCAGGAGCAAATCCAGTTTCCCAGAGCCAACCCAGTCCCGGGACACTGGCAAATCAGGATTGAGCCAGCGACCACATCCAGAGTCAGTGATCTCCACATGAACAGGTCCAAGTCCAAGCCAGGGACTTCTGCAGGAGGGGATCTAGACCAGGATTTATAGACACAGGGCAAAGCCAGCAACCTAGGCAAAAGTAGGCCTGAGACAGTAAACTTAAAGAGAGCAGAACAAAGCACAGGAGCACTGAGCTATCTCCAGGAACACCAAGTAACCAACAGGGTAAGTAGAACTGTGACACTGACTGTACCATGAGGAACAACCATTTGAGCTTTTGATTCACTAGCATCTAGAAGAGTGTTCAACTAAATCTCAGACAGTCCCAACCACACCTATAAGAAGAAAAGATGAGTAGAAAAGGTAAGATAACATGCTACACAACAAAAAGCAATACAACACCAGTAAAACCTAAAGACCCTACAACAGCAAAACCTGAAAAACCAAATATGGATGACCTAAAACTAACTTCAAGGGAATGTTTGAAATTCTTAAAGATGAAATGAGAAATGCCCTTAAAGAAATTGAGGAAAAGACAAACAAAAAATTCAAAGCTATCAGCAAATCACTTAAAGAAAACCAAGAAAAAGAAATCAAACATATAAAAGAAACTGTTCAGGACTTGAAAACTGAAATAGAAACAATAATGAAAACACAAGCCGAAGGAATTATAGAAACAGAAATCATGAGAAAAAGATCTTGAACCACAAACGCATGCATAAACAGCAGAATAAAAGAGGTGAAAGAATCTCAAGCACTGAAGATAAAATAGAGGAAATAGACTCATCAGTCAAAGAGAACATTAAACATAACAAAAGCTTAATGCAAAATATCCAGGAAATATGGGACACCATGAGAAGGCCAAATCTAGAATAATAGGTATAGAAGAAGGAGAAGTTCAACTAAAAGGCACAGAAAATTTATTAAACAAAATCATAGAAGAAAACTATCCCTACCTTAAGAAAGATATGCCTATGAAGAGAGTTATGTTTAAACAAATTGCTTCTATCTGATCTTTAATTTAGCAACAAACAACACCTGGGAAAATGGCTTCAAGAATTTGTCTCTAGAGGCAACCAGATATTGATCTCTCGGGGCAAATAGTCTGCTTTGAATTTGTTGATGTCTAAAGTTAGTTTGTCTGTGTAAAAGGCTGTCTTTGTGACATTCTGAGAATTCTATGTCAGTCTGAGATATAGAAACATAAACAGAAATCATCTCCCTGACAATCCACAGTTATAAGTGTGCACAATAGATGGAATATTTTCATGAGATAAACCCACAAGCAATGAGAATGCACCCAAAGATATTATTAATAAAGAAAGGAATATTTTAGGGAAGAAACAAATTGACTCATGAGAGAAATTACTAACAGAACAAACTGGTTTCCACAGTCAGTGGCCCACTGCCCTGCCAGGTGGGGCTATGCACCAGGGATTCACACATCTGATGAGTCAACCTGCTGAATACTGAATGTCAACTTCTGTATATTCCCACAGCAACTCTCAGCACTTCTGTAAGGTAGAGAACACTGTTCAAAAGTGCTGCTGTAAGGGCCAGGCTTCAGCATCTCGGGAATTGAGAGGGAGCCAATGAGATAATAAATCACTCAGTCACTCAATTTGGCTTTTATATCTGAGGGACTAAAGATTAGGTCTCTAAGCTGGTGAGTGGTATAAATCTTAACTCTCCAAAGCCAATAAAAAAATGGAAAACACACACCACTATGGCCTTTCCAGCACCATTCTCTCATCTCTTGATTTATTTTCTTCACCTCTATCCAGATATATTCCTTCTATATAACTCTTGATGTCTTCCTTCTAACTGACTTTGGTTTTATTTGCTAGAAACCCCTTGAAAGTTTTCATACATCCCATAGATGATGTGGGATGTGATGACCATTAAGGCAACAATCAGAGCTATGCTCAATAACAGCATGAGGTTCTCAGAACTCATAGTTTTCAGTGGTATGGGACAATGGTCTGTATTCTGTCAATTATATTTTAAATAAACGTCGATTGGCCAGTAGCAAGGCAGGAAGTATAGGCAGACAACCAGACAGGAAGTAGAGGCAGGTCAATGAGAACAGGAGAATTTGGAGAAGGATGTCCTAGTGTGCAGTCCTGACCCAGCCACAGAAGAAGCAAGATGTGACTTCCTTGCCAAATAAATGCCAAGCCATGTGGCTAACATAGACAAGAATAATGGGCTAATATAATTCATAAGAGTTAATAAGAAGTCCGAGCTACTAGGCCAATCAGTTTATAATTAATGTAGACCTCTGTGTGAATTCTTTGGGACTGAACATCTGTGGGAACCGGGCAGGACAGAAAACCTCAGACAACACTTCAGGACTTGATTCTCAAAGGTTCACTCAGGAATGGCTTTGCCAACTGCTTGGCCATTTTCCATGAGTTCCCCTGGTATAGCCCCTAGCCAATATGACAAAACAACAGCCTTCACAATAGGAAAAGTTTTTTTGCCAGGTCCACATATGATAGAGAACTCATATCCAAGAAATCCCCAAAAAAGATTTAAGAAAGTAGACATCAATAAACAAACAATCCATTAAACATTAAACAGAGGGTTCTCATTAGAAAAACCTGAAATGGCTGAGAAACACTTAAAGAAAAGTTGAACATCCTTAGAAATCAGGGTAATCTAAATCAAACCTACTTTGAGATTCTAGCTTATACTTGTCATAATGGTTCAGATCAATAACACAAGTGACAGCAAATGTGGAGCAAGGTGAACACTCCTCCATTGCTTCTGGGAGTGAAAACAGATACATTCAATATCGAAATTAATATGGTAGTTCCACAGAAAGTTGAAAATAGATCTGCTTCAAGATCTACTCTTGGGTATGATACCAAAGATATCCCAAACAAAAATATTTACTCAACAATGCTCATAAAAAATTTATTCATAATAGTAAGAAACTGAAAACAACCTAGATGTCCCTCAAGCAAAGAATGAATAAAGAATACGTAATATATTTAAACAATATATGTATTACCCAGATATTTAAAAAAGGCATCATAAAATTTGGAGGAAAATGGGTGGAACTAAAAATATTATCCTGTGCAATGCACCTCAGACCTAGAAAGAAATATGATATTTATTCACTTATAGGTAGATATTACCTATTTAGTAAAGGATAACCTAACTCTAATGCACAGATCCAGAGAGGTTAAATGAAGAGGAGAATTCTAGCAGTCATGGGTAAATCTCCAGGGAATGGGAAATAGAATATATTTTATGGGTGGATAGGAACAGGAAGGATCATGTGAGGGAGGAAGGAAAGGACTCAGAGAGTTATGTGGAGGAAGACTGAAATAAGTGGGCATTTAGGGGGCAATATAGAATCCTAGTGCAGAGCAGAGGAAACTGATAGTCATTGTCCATGAAAAAAAGTAAGAAAACTATAATCTGAATAAAGCAGCATCAGTTTTATGCTAAGTATAAGCCACGCATATCTGCCACATTATAGACTGTGAAGAAGAATTCTACATATGTAGTTTTTGTTAATATAATATGACATTTCTAATTCTATTTGAACAAGTGAATGTGTTAGGAGAGGCAAAGCATTCCATGGGATTGAATATATATTTTCATAATCCAGTAAACCTACATACCTGTCAGGTGGAGGTCGTGCCATACATTGTCATTTCCTCTCTTTTTTCCTTTTTTCATTTCATTTATTTATTTATTTATTTTCTTTTTAATAAAGAAAAGAAACTGTCTTTCTTTTTTATTCCCTCTCCCTCGCCTCCTCCCATTTCCTCCAATTGCTACAGCAACACACCCCTAATCCATTCTTCAGAAAGGGTAAGGCACATTGCTTTGGGGAAGGTACAAAGCCCTTCCTACTATATCTAGGCTGATCAAGATATCCATCCAAAGAAAATAGGTTCCCAAGAGGCCAGTACAAGCAGTAGGGATAAATCCTGGTGTCACTGTCAGTGACCCCTCAGTCTACCTCAGCCATGCCACTGTCAACCACTTTCAGGGAGACCAGTTTGTTCCTATACTTGTTCCTTCCCAGTCTGGCTGGTGTTGGTGAGCTTCCATTAGCTCAGGTAGATTATTTCAGTGGGTGTACCCATCATGGTCTTGACCTCTTTGCTCATATTCTCATTCCCCCCACTCTTCAACTACACTTTGTCAGATCGGTCCAGTGCTCCGATGTGGGTCTCTGCATCTGTTGGCATCAGTTGCTGGAGGAAGGCTCTATGGTGATATTTAAGATATTCATCAGTCTGACTATAAGGCAAGGTCAGTTCGGGCACTCTCACTTCTGTTGCTTAGGGTCTTAGCTGGGTTCATCCTTGTGGATTCCTGGGAATCTCTAGAACCAGGTTTTTTTTTTGTTTTTGTTTTTGCTAAAACTATAATGGTTCCCTCAATCAAGGTGTCTCTTTTCTTGCTCTCATCTCTGTCTTTTCTCTAGCTCAACTATCTCATTCCCTAAAGTTCACCTCACACCTCTGCTTCTCCCCTCTTCTTCCTTTTCCACCCTCCCTTTACTTCTCCTTTTTGTCCTTTGGCCAGTAGCAACCCCAGATTTAAACAGTCTAATTCACTCACCTGGTGTCATTCATTTTATACTGTCTTTTATATGAGTCTGAATCTATGCCTTCCTGAAGGTTGTCTTATGAAATTGTCATTGGGCCTGTGTATGTATCTGTCCATAACAAGGACTTTATTGTGTTGTTTTATTGAACAGAACAATGAGCATCAGAAGGGAAAGGTTTAGGGGAGACTGCCCTGAAGCCTTTAAAGAATTTCACAAGGATTTGTCAGGGAAACCCCTTGACACCACCTGATACCAATAACAGACAGTACTACAAACACCATTGTGAATCATGTTATAGCTCTCTATTGTATTTAGCATTTATTATGGAAGAGGTTAATTTAAGGTTTCGTGTAAGCATTAGCGGAGGTTACAAACATAATATAATTATGTTGAAAATTCAAAGAAAGTAAGGTTGGTTTTTACAATGTTCTTTTATAAAGACAGAATAGTGAAACAGTTCACAGTAGACAAAGGAGAAATCTTTCTGGCAAAGATCCCTAGACCATAGCACTTAAGACCAAGTAGTGACAAATGAGACTTCATAAAACTAACTGCCATTCATAGATAGCAGACTACTAACTTTCAAAAGAAGAGACAGTGTTAAGATTAGGAAAATAACATTATGAGCCAAACAAGTGAAAGTGATTCTAGAACATACCTAGAACTAAAAAGCTATACACCAAAAAAGAGAAACAAAGAAGCAAACAAAAACAAAATTGCCATTGGCATTAAAACTAGGACATAAAGCTAAACAGAAATCTCAAAAGGTACATAAATATGTCTGAGAAGTATTTTCTAAAGTTCAACATGCTTAGCAATCAGTGAAATGCAAATTAACTATCCTTTGCAATTTCTTTCCCATATCAGAATGAGTAATAAAAATAACAACATTAATAAAGCATAACAAATACTGATGTATGGCTGAAGAAAAGGTAATATTTATTTACATTTTTTGAGAATTCTCGCTGGTGAAGCAAATGAAATCAATGTGGAATTGATTCAAAAAGCTAAAAAAATTATATCAATCACATTTGGTGAATTTTATTTGGCTTAGGTATCAAGGTAAGTGTCCTCATGAAAAGAATGTCACACTGTTCCTTCTGCTTCTACTTTGTACAATAATTTGAGGAGAATTCATGTTTGTTCTAGAAGAATAACCAAAAGTTAGAAAGTACCACCTGCTACCATTATTCTGCTAAAAGTTTAAGATTTAAAATAATTCCTGATGTCCTATCTTTTACTACCAACTACTGCATCTCTAAGCCTCCATCACAGAAATTTCCTGCATATCTTTACTGCTAAAAGAGAGACCACCTGCAGTCATAGTTCAGACAATAAGAAAATGTTCAGCTTTAAGTGTCCTTTCAATATCTTCCCTTCCGGGAAACTCAAAGGATAGCTCAAAACAGAATTACAAGAGATGGTAAGGATCAAAGAAGATGGATGATTATAAAGAAGTACTGTTTTCAACACACCCTGGGAAATTTATAAATTAGGAACTCAAGAGATTCATGAGAGCTGAACAAGGGCAAGCCAGATCAAAATCCCAGGCTTCTTTCCAACTAGAGTTCATAACTTTAATTAATCCGTGTATTTTTACTCTATGTTCTGCCACACAACACACATCCAGCTTCCTCCATCTCTGGTGGCAACTTGCCTGCCTCAATTCCTCCTCCTGCTTCCACTATCTCCCTGCAAGTCCTGCTAATATATCCTACTTAGCTTTTGTCCATTTACTTTCTATTATGTCAATCACAGTAATACATGTTCACAGTATATACATGTGCCAGAAAAAATCTACTTCTTTGTTATGACATATTTACGTTGTTATTATCATCCACAGAACAGCCCACATTAATATTACAGTGCCATTAAAGAATAGACTATCAAAACAAAGAAATGCAAAAAATAGCTAAAATAGTTAACATTTTTATTGCAAAGAAGAAAAATACTTGAAGTTCAAAATAAGCAGTTATCAACATGAAATCACAAATAATTACAGGAAATAATGTTTATGTAGAATATAATCACATCACCTAAACAATCATATGTCAAGATCTAAAATATCATTCAAAATCTGGAATAGTATGATTTTGCCTGGTTCTTTAACACATTATCTTGACATACAGCCAAGAAATGTTATTGTTTAATTCATTCCTACTAGAGATATTTACTTATTAATAATATTTGATATTTGAATTGTTATATCCCCAACAATGGTGCATAATTAATTCATTTTACAATGAATGTTTCATGACTATAATTTCAAATCTGATCACAATGTTTCTAAATTTATAGGAACAGTAGTGCTGGATAAGTATTGACTAAGCTTGGAAAGTAATTGCAGAATTTGAGTCTGTGGAATAACTTGTTCAGTGTATGAAGACTGGTAAATTAAATTGGTGTGAGTTATACTAAGGAATTTTAAGAAGTGTACCCATTACATGAATTTTCTGATGCCTTCTAAGATTTGAGCATGTATTAAAGGAATTGCCACATTCTTGGCATCTGTAAGGTTTCTCACCAGTATGGATTCTCTGGTGAACTGGAAGATTTGAATGACAAGTAAAGGACTTGCCACATTCTTGACATCTGTAAGCTTTCTCACCAGTATGAAGTGTGCAATGAGTGTGTAGGTTTGAGACAAAGGTAAAACACTTATCACATTCTTGACATCTGTAAGGCTTCTTACCAGTGTGGATCCTGTGGTGAGATTGAAGATGTGCATGACGAGTAAAGGGCTTGCCACATTCTTGACACCTGTAAGGTTTCTCCCCAGTATGGAATCTGTGATGTCGTTGAAGTGTTGAGACCTGAGTAAAGGACTTCCCACATTCTTGACATCTATTAGGTTTGTTCCCAAAATAGATTTTTTGGTGAGCTTCAAGACTTGCATGATGGGGAAATGATTTATCGCAGTTTTTACATTTATGTGCCTTCTCTTTGGAATTAATTCTCTTCTGACTAGTGAGGCATGAGCATCTGTTGAAGCTCTTTCCACATTCCTTATAGTTGTATTGTCTCTCTTCATTTTGATTGTTAATATAATGCTTCTCTTGTTTCTCGTCATACTGGAACAAAAAAATAGTGTGTGTTCTAATCAGAAGTCTCCTTACACTTCTCAGGAGAAACAGCCTCCTACTCTGTATTTAAATACTGAGCACACTCATACTGTGATGCAGTGTTTTGGGCAATTGTTCCTTCAACTGAGGGTTCTGGTACCTATACTTCCTGAAACTCTTAGAAAAGGGTTTAATAGCATCATTACCTGTATAAGAATTTTCCCAAATAAAACTGCTATGACTTATTTTCAGTTTGATTTTATTGAGAAAATCCTTCCCATGTGGATCTAAATTGCTTAGTATGTCACAAATGTATTTAATATTTGTGGGAACTCTAGTGAGTGCTTGATAGAATATGTATAATTCAGTTTTCAGATTTTTCAACTTTCTTTGCAGATAAAAATGTTTTAAGACTTAAATGCATTTATTTAGAAAAGAAACTTCTGAAAATGCATGAGATCTAATGTGACACCATTCAAAATAAGGTAGAGATTCTTGACCATTTTGGGAAATTTATCCAGGATGGCTGGTGAGTAAAAATTATTTAAAGTATAAAATAAACCTTTCTTTTTGCTGTCCTCATCAATTTTTAAAAATATCCTTAAGTACAAGATTTCTAGGTCAAAACTTACAGATATTCCAGATACCAACTTCAGGATTGAATCCTGTGTATTCTCCTGTGCAAATAGGTGTTGTGTTTGATGGGAATATAGAACTGGAAAATAAGAAATATTTAATTTTACTATGTGCCATTAAAAACTCATGATTATTATTTATTCTTATGAAACAATATTCTCAAGGCAAATGATAGAACATCTTTCATAACATACACTAAAGAATATATAAAAGGGCAGTATTGAAGTTATGTTAACTTGAACTTTTCAAACATAATTTTCAGAATAATAAATAAGACTATACTGGTTTGAGTAAAAAGACCCCATATATTCAGACATCTGAATACATGGCCGGAAGATGTTGTATATTTATGGGTAAGATTAAAAGATATCAACTTAATGGAAGGCCTACATCCCTAGAGACTTGCTTTGAGAACTCTAAAGCTTTCTGCTGTCACTAATGATTTCTCTGCTTCATAAGGTGGTTCTATATGGGACCTCTCACTGCTGTTCCAGCTCCCTGTAAACTATGCTTTCTGATTCATCATTATTGATCTTTCCTCTGTGCATTGTCTTTATCGTGGTGTTTTACCACAGAAAATTAAAAGTAATTATTACAAAGCCTATAACCCAAGTATAAAAAATAATATTTGTTTTGAAATTGTATTTTTATAGAAAAATCTCATCTCTTCAAAAACTTGAAATGAGCAAACTGAATAATATTAATAAAGCAGAGAGAATATTAATTAATAAAGAAAGAAGATGTGAACATCAGGAAACATTTATTACTAACTGGTCCTCAGAAAACCATGTACACCACTTTGAAGGAGTTCATAACTTTTCAGACATCAGATATTCTCAGGGACTGATCATATCATTGTAATCACATTTTCTCTGTTTCTTACACATAAAATAGATGGTTTTCATAAAATACATTCTAATTATGACTTTTCATTCCTCAAATGACCTAAGGTTCTCCCCATATTCACTCAGGTCTGAATTTAACCACTTTCCCTCATTTTTTAGGAAACAAATAGGCATGAAAAGAATAAGAATAAAATAATATAATCAATACCAAAGAAATCAGACAGGACAACAGAAGAAAGGAGTAGAATCAAAAGCACAGCAAGTATATGTAGCTAGAAAGACAAACATTTGCACACACAAAAATTCATGAAACAGAACAGAACAAAACAAAGCTCTGGGAATTAGATTTACCTTGGTCTGTTGAAGCAAGACATTTACTGGTGGTATTTTACCCTGAAGATAGCACAGAATGTAATCCTGAGAGCCAAAAAGGCTCCTTTCAGGAAGTTAACATCTGGCGAAAGTCCCAACAAGAACCAAATACCACACATTTCCTTTGTATATTTATCTAAATTTCCTAGTTACCAGATATTTCCTCCACTCCCTGAAGAAAAGTTGCACTCAGAGAAAAAGATGATTCTTGCCTAGCCCCTGATTTTTCCTGATTGTAATTTTAGCTTATTTATCTAGTTACATTTAAGAAAAGAGCCAAGCATACATATCCCCTACTTAAGTTTCCCAATTACCTTAGTCTCTCTTTCTCCTTTAATTAACTTCCTTTATCTTCAAGGAGTTCCTAGAGGTTTCAACAACTCCAAACTTGAGACATTAGAGAAAGACTGAGAGTTATTTCTTCATGTAAACTTTTTTACCTCTTTCCATGACCCTGAAATACTCTGACCTGGTGAGGGTTGGAAATTGCTGATTGTAAGTATATATAGTTGGAAACTTTTGCAGCACAGGAGAACAATAAAGAATATGTGAAATATAAGGCATTAATCTGTTTATGGGAAGTTTATAGAAATCCTTTGTATCCCCTTCAGTCCTGAGTATCATCTCTTCTTTGGGAACGTGGATAGGGGCTGGAGCTGGTCTCATAGATCTTGCATTGATTATTACTTAACTGTAGTATAATTTAATATTGTGGATGGTAATATATCCTACAACATATAGTTTTATTTTTCATCATTGTTTAAGCTATTGTGAGATTTTTGTTTGCATTTATATAATGCTTAAGACTGTCTTTTCAAGATCTATGAAGAATTGTGTTAGAATTTTGATGGGGTTTGCACTGAATCTGAACATTATTTTAATAAGATGGCCATTTATACTACATCAATTGACTACTCGTTGAGCATGTGAACTTTTTCCATTATCTGATATCTTTTCCAATTCATTTTTTCAATGCCTTATACTTTTGAGAAGGCTCTTTCTCTTGTTTAGTTTTAATTACCCAAAACTAATTTCTGAATGTATTGTAAAAACATTGTTTCACTGATTTCTATTTAACATTTTTTCATTTGTATATAAGAGGGCTACTGATTTTGTTATTTTATTTTACACCACCTCAATTTTATTGGAAGTGTTTCTCGGTTGTAGAATTTTCCTGGTGGGATTCTTATTCTTTTATTTATAAAATCATAGCATCTGCATATACAATTTATTTGAGTTCATTCTCTCCTATTAATCACTTTTTGTTCATCATAATTTGTATTTTGTTCAGTGAAAATTTCAAATACTCTATTAAATACATATGAAGAAAAGGAATATCCTTTATTGTTCCCTATTTTACTGGAAAGGTTTTGAATTTCTCACGATTAGTCTGATTTAGTTCATAGGATTGCTATAAATTACATCTTTTATTTTAAGTTTGTCTCATGTCAGTATTTTATTCAGGACTTTTACCAAGAAGAGTTGTTGATATTTCTCAAAGGCTTTTTTACATCTAATGATATGAACATCTGAAATTTGATTTCCAGTTTGTTTATCTGGTAGATTACATTCATGGGTTCTCATTTGTTGATCCATCCCTATATGTTTTGTTTAAATCCTATGGTAGATGATATTTTGATGTGTTCTTGGATTCAGTTTTCAAATATTTTATTGAGAACTTTTGTATATATATTCGTGAGGAAATTGTCATATCATTCGTGTACTTTTTTGCGCATATAAGTGGTTTAGATATCAATGTAACTGTCCTTATGAAAAGAATTTCACAGTGATCTGCTGCTTTTATTTTGTAGAATGGTATGAGCAGTATTCATGCTAATTGAAGAAGAATTGTTAAAAGATAGCAAGTAACACCAACTACCACAATTCTAATGCTTGAATGTAGAATCCAAATTATACCTGATGTCTAATTGCTTTTACAGAGACTCTTGCATCTCTAAGCCTTCCTTCCTATAGCTTCTCATAGAACTTGACATCTAAAAGGTGACCCACAAGTTGTCATGGTGCAGAAAATAAGTAAACATTCTAACCTAAATGGGAAGTAGAAAAAGATAAGATCTCCCGAGTAAATTGGGAGCATGGGGACCTTGGGAGGGGGTTGGATTAGAGGGGAGAGTAAAAGAGGGGAGCAGAGAAAAATGTAGAGCTCAATGAAAATCAATTAAAAAATCAGATCTAAGTAGGATGTTTATATCAAACCTGTTCCCTAGAATGTGCAGAGTTCATTCAGGACAGAACAGTAATAAATGTTAAAGGAAAAAAGTGGTAAATTATTATAAGAAAATCATGCTTTCTTCACACAACATGACAGCTATACATATGAGCTCAAGGGATTAGGATAGCATGCATCAGACATGAAAAAGCTCAAGCTAGATAAAACTCCTATGAAGAAAGGGTGAGAGAACATGGAGACCCACTCCTTGGTGAGAAGCTCCTATCATCTGATAGATGCTTGGAGAAAAGGAATAAAGTTTGTTTTAAGAATGTTCACCTCCTGAATGTTTCATCATATTGTAAGCCAGGCTCAAAGCCCTCTGAGTATAAAAGAAGAAGAAGAAAACAGCAAAGATGTCTGGAGAAAGGGAATGTAGGAGGTTTTTGAGAATTGAGTATGATCAAATGACAATGTAGGGTATTCTAAAATAATTAATACTAATATTGAAATTAATAGATTATCTATACACAAATTTTTTTCTCCAAAGAAAATTGCAGAATACATGACAAAGGAAAACAAGAGAATACACAGGTTTTATATGGAAATAAACATATTATAAATTTTAATATTCAGAGATTGTACATGATTTTAAAATAGATGAATAATATGTATGTCTCTAAACAATTCATGATTCTAAATGAATACTTTTACAGAAATAGATAAAATTATCTTTTAAATTCTGTAGAATTTACAGCAAAGAAAGAATATTGCCATCTTCCAAAATGAGTACCACTATAAATTTATATTTTCTGATTTCATGTGATATTACACAACAATGAAAACCATGTAATACTATCATGAGAGCATACAAGAAGATTTGAACCGGTACAGAGAAATACTGTTTCATACACTGTGAAGGTTTTATTTTAATGTGATTTTTTTTCCTTTCAGTATTGCTCATTTTAAAGCTTGATGACAGTCAAGAATATGGCAACAAATCATCTTTCTCTTTGTACCATAATGTGAGTTAATTATTCAAAGTTAATTTTTAGACTTTTATGTAAACAAGACCTAGAAAATATTTTGTGATAATTATTCTATGTGAATTTTTATATCATTTTCATTAAAGATCTTTGCAAACCCCCTTGCAGTCGTGAATTTCTCCAAGTCTTAGGATTCCCACAAGTGCCAATGCTTCTTTCTAGCTTACCTTGTTCATTGCCTTCTTTCTCTCCAGTGTTCACATTCCAGGGCTCTTTGCTTTGTTCAAGAGAACTTATCAGGTTTGTTTTTGACACTGAAATACCTGCATGTTGTAACAGATATATGACCTTATCATGGGATAATAGCTAAACACACAGGTTTCTATTATATCATCATAGTGATTACATAAGAAGACAAATAATATAAAATTCAGGATATAATTTCCTAAATGTTCTCTTCTAATATTCTAAAATATACGAAATCATTTTTGTTAATATTCTATACCCAGAGTTATTTTTGAAATTTCTATTGACTCTAATGAGTCATAAATTTGCAAATCTATATAATCTATAGTGTGTCTGAAAGTAAAACATATTGTAATAGTTTGAATGATCAGTGTCATCTCCAAGAGTCAGAAATATATTAACAAAATAGAGTTATAGAAAATACTGTGTTCTACATGATGAACTTAAAAATTTTATTAAATTAGCATGTCAAATTCAGGGGGACAATTTAGGCATAGTTGTAAAACATACTTATATGAAACAATTATGAATTAAAAAGGAATCATAAAAGAAAAGTCTCACCCACAGAGACCATATTACTGAAGGTCTCCAACATGACATCCCTGTACAAAGCTCTCTGAGCAAAGCCCAGGCAATCCCACTCATCTTGAGAGAAGTCTATTGAGACATCCTCGAATGTCAAGACATCCTGTCATGAAAGAAGACGGTTTATCAAGTGCCCAGGTACAAAGTTCTTTATGTATCCTAAGAATACATATGATCATTATAAAACTTGGTTTGTTCTTGATTAGCATTATTCTATAAGACATACTCTAAATTACAGTCTACACTAAAAATCTGTGTGAGGAAGTATGACAGACAAGTGAACTAGGACAAATGTAAGCTGTAGATCCACAGGCTGAAATAAGATTTGTGAGTGGGAAGCAGATATTTCATGTGCAGTTCCAGACAATGTCAGTGTGAATCATCAGTCAAGGGCCTCTACCCTCATGGCAAATCATTGCTGTACAAGCCAGTGGCTGGAGAAACATGCATTATAAAGATGACACCAGGCATGACTACACTGTTATCAATTGAATATTTGCCCCATGTCAGGTGTGTAGTAAGAGGTAGAACTGCTATACCCAAGAAGGATGCAGAGATTCTTATGGCAAATGGGTCCAATTACATCAGTGGGAAAGACCATGGAACAGCTGACAACCGTGTGTGGTGAGCTGGATAGAGATTGTCTTCTAAGACCCGAAAAAGCTCTGAAAACTGTGGGCAAATTAATAAAGGACAAGTGAAGGCAGTAGATTGGGTTGCTCATCCATGGCTTAGATCAGCTTTCATCCAAAACTTACTCACCCCTAAAAGTACAGGGTTCCGTCACTGCTTCGAGAACACAGGAAGAGTATGAGGACTATATCACAATAGGTTACTCAGGGTTAATATGGTCTTATAAAATGCATTTTTACTGTTCCTTCTATTTCTTTTATGAGGAACAATTTGAAGAGTGTATTGTCTTCTTTAAAAATTTCATAGAATTCTGTCCCAGTCATTCAAATGGATGCAGAGTGATATTTCATTGTACTTTTTAGTTCATTTCTCCAAGACAGGTAACATTAGGCAGCTTTTTCCAAATGTTTATTAGTCATTTGTTTACCTTTGGATAAACATTTATACAAATCTTTTGTTCATTTTTACTTATCTTTTGGTTATTTGATTGTAAATGTTTTTATTTATGCTCTAGACATTAACTCTAGTGATATAAAGTCTGTAAATATTTTCTGCTAACCCAGAAACTGTCACTTCACTCTATCACATCCTTTAATGTATAATAGTAAACAGTCATCTATTTTTATTATTTACATATAATTTGTATTAGTGGTTTGCCTGCAGTTGTGTCTATGAACCATGGGCTTGTGGTACCCAGCAAAACCAGAAGATGGTATTGGATTACCTAGAACTGTGGTCACCGATGGTGATGAGCAGCCATGTGGGTGGTGGGACTTGAACCTAGGTCTGTTTCAAGAGCAGTTGCTCTTAATTGCTGAGCCATCTCTCCAACCCCTTGTACAGTTTTTTTTATTTTAATAGTAATTCCTTAAAGTTAAAAAGAAAACTAAAGTTGCTAGAAAAAAAAGTAATGTATTTTCCAAGAGAATGTGGATCTAGTAAAGGTCTTTCAAATAGGACCCTCCTTTTCTAAGAATTAGGTCAAAAACTGACAATTGGGCCTTGATAAAGTGAAAAAAAAAGTCTAAACAGCAAACAAAATATCAACCAGGTGGGAATCCCACAGAATGGAAGAAATCTTTATCTCTTTATTCAAAATAGGGCACTGATTTAAGCACAGAATACTGAAATTAAGAGAAAATTGATAATAAATAGGTCAAGCATATCCATAGTCTCTTCCAATAAGGGATCTGCACGTGTAACAACCTGGAAATTTCATTGTACCCCAGTCAGAAAGGCACAGGACTGACAACAAATGTGGACGGGTGAGAAGGAAACAGAACGCTAATTGTGTGTTGCTTACACTGAAAAACAGTGAAGCCACTGTGGGTAACAGTATGAAGAATTCTCAAAAAGCTTGGTTATAGAGAATCATAAACAAACAAAATTCAGAGGTGGGGAGTCAAAACTGAATAGCTACTCTACAAATTAATTATTCCTCACAGAAGTATCACAGAATTGAAAATTATAAAATAATGTATTTTATATATCTCGTGTATATAACATTTCATATTACATTGGTGAACAAATTCTATGATGACATAGAAAGATCATTCATTATGATCACACCTCCTCCATCCAGCCACACAGCGATATTCAAGGTTCACCATCCTCAAACCAATGTAGGTAATACTGCACATCTATGGATATAAAGACAGATTTCACAAAATCACTTAAGAGGTGTAAGAAGCATCTTCCTGCAACCTCAGTGGAACTCTGAAACACAGCTTCATCCAATAGCGAGGGTACTTAAAAGGTGAGTGAACTTCTATCTTTTCCATCTTCCTCTCGGACATGCAGCTTTTGTCTCTCCCTTCTCTTCTGTCTCTCTCTCTTGTCTTCTTCCCCTTCTCCCCTCCCTTCCATAAACCCCTGAATAAATATCCAACCTCACACTGAAAAAAAAGAGGTGAGGGAACATCCACATGGCAGGACACCCCACTCTGTAGGACCGCCAAAGTGGGACAAAACTCCGGGCCCCTCCCCCAAATCCCTAGGCTTTTCTAGCTAGCCAACAGGGAGTTTCCCACAGATAGATAGGCTCAGCCAAAACCCAAACCCATCCAGGAACCCATCAAAACTACTAGCCACACTTCGCCTAAGTGCTGAGAGCTTGCTATAATACTGAGGGGACCAAGAGCTTGCTACAACACTGAGGGGATTAAAAGAGAGCACCAAGAGAGCAGACTTATAGAGACCTCAGAGGCTTTTTGAGACAGACATTGACAGTAGAGATTAGACCAAAAAAACCTCTCAAACACTCAGACAGCCACTGCAAGGATTGGACCAGGACACAAAGACACTGTTGCCTCATTTGAAGGAAGAGAGGGCCAATGCAAGAATTCCTCCAACAACACAAAAAGCAACATGGAAACACCAGAACCCAGTGGTAACACAACAGGAAGACTTGATCATCCTAACCCAGAAGAAGTAGAAGAAACCAACTTTAATGTAATTTGTGAAAATGATGGAAACCTTTAAAGGGAAATGAAATACTCCCTTAATGAAATGGAGGGAAAGACAAACAAAAAATTGGAAGAAATTAATAAATCCTTCAAAGAAAACCAAGAAAAAACAATCAAACTGATGACGAATTATCAAGTCGGCACAAATCAATAACCAAGCTAGCTCAATAGAAACAGGTATTTTTAATGAAAGGAAAAAGGGGAGCTCACTCTACCAAAGTCGCGATCCAATCCCTCTGGCGGACACCGCATGGAGAGAGAGAGTACCTGAGTTCTCCGATTTTCTACCTGGGGTCCCAGTAGCCACACCCCAACTTGATGTGATTGGCTAGTGGCTCTTCCTCCATCATCTCCCCCTTTTGTCTAAACAGGATTAATCCAAACTTGATGTGATTGGCTAGTGGCTCTTCCCCCATCATCAAACAGTTGAAGCAAATATTTCAAGATTGAAGAATGAAATAGAGGTAATAAAGAAAACACAAACTGAGTGATTTCTGGATATGGAAAATGTGGGTAAATGAACAGGAACTACAGAGACAAGTATAGCCAACAGGATACAAAAGATAGAAGAAAGAGTCTCAGGTGCTGAAGAAACTATAAAGGAAATATACTCATTTGTCAAAGAAAACATTAAATCCAACAAATTCTTAACACAAAACATAAAGAAAATCTGGGACACCACGAAAAGACCAAACCTAAGAACAATGGGGGTAGAAGAGGGATAACAACTCCAGATCAATGGCACAGAAAATATATTCAACAAAATCATAAAAGAAAACTGTTCTAACCTAAAGGATATGCCTAAGAAGGTACAAGAAGCTTACAAAACACCATATAGACTAGATCAAAAAACATCCCATAGCCGTATAATAATCAGAGCACAAATAATACAGAAAAAAAGAAAAATATTAAGAGCTGCAAAGGAAAAAGGTCAAGTACATATAATGGTAAACATATCAGAATTATACCTGACTTCTCAATGGAAACCATGAAAGCAGAAGGTCCTCAATAGATGTGCTACAGACACTAAGAGACCATGGATGCAAGCCCAGACTACTATACCCAGCAAAGCTTTCAATCACCATGATGCAGAAAGCAAGATATTTCACGACAAAAACAGATTTAAACAATATGTATCTACAAACCAAGCCCTACAGGAAGCACTAGAATGAAAACCCCAACTAAAGGAAGCTAACTGCACCCACAAAAACACAGGCATCTGATAAACCCCTAACAGCATAACCCAAAGAAGGGAAAGACACAAACACTAGTACTGAAAAATAACCGGAATTAACAACCACTGGACATTGAGATCACTTAATATCAATGGACTCAATTTACCTATAAAAAGACACAGGCTAAGAGAATGGATACAAAACAGGTTCCAGCCTTCTGCTGTATACAAGACACACACCTCAACCTCAAACACAGACACGACCTCAGAGTAAAGGATTGGGATATGGTTTTCCAATCAAAAGAAACTAAGAAACAAGTGGGTGCAACTATCCTAATATCTAACAAAATTGATTTAAAACTAAAATCAGTCTGAAGAGATAGAGCAGGACACTATATACCCATAACAAGGACAATTCATCAAAATGAAGTCTCAATCCTGAACATCTATGCTCCTAATACAAGAGCACCCACATTTGTAAAAGAAACAGTATTAAAACTTAAATCACACACCAAACCCCACACACTAATAAAAGGAGACTTCAACATTTCACTTTCACCAATGGACAGGTTAACTAGACAAAACCTTCACAGAAAAATAAGAGAACTAAGTGATGTCATTTATCAAATGGACTTAACAGACATCTATAGAACATTCCACACAAATACAAAAGAATATACCTTCTTTTCAGCACCTCATGGAATTGTCTCTAAAAATTGATCATATACTCAGTAACAAAGGAGGCCTCCACAGATACAAAAAATTTGGAGTAACCCCCTTTGTCTTATCAGATCACTATGGATTAAAGTTAGAATTTAACAACAATACTACTCTCAGAAAGCCTACAAACTCATGGAAATTGAACAGTCAACTACTGAACCACCCCTGGGTCAAGGAAGAAATAAAGAAAGAAATTAAAGTCTTCCTTGAATTCAATGAAAATAAAGGCACAACATACTCCAACCTATGGGACACTATAAAAGCAGTGCTAAGAGGAAAGTTCATAGCACTAAGTGCCCACAATAAAAAAAAATGGAGAAAGCTCACATTAGTGACTTACCACCTCACCTGAAAGCTCTAAAACAAAAAGAAGCAGACTCACCCAAGAGGAGTAGAAGACGGAAAATAATCAAATTGTGGGCTGAAATCAACAAATAGAAACAAAGAAAACAATACAAACAATCAATGAAACAAAGAGCTGGTTTCTTGAGAAAATCAAGAAGATACACAAGCCCTTATCCAAACTAATCAAAAGGCATAGAGAGAACATCCAAATTAACAAAATCAGAAATGAAAAGGGGGACCTAACAACAGACACTTAGGAAATTCAGTAAGTCATTATGTCTTACTACAAAAACCTGTACTCCACAAAATTTGAAAATGTAAAGGAAATGGACATTTTTTAAGATAGATACCATA
>PVIU01027029.1:0-21098 GCA_004026605.1 Ondatra zibethicus | reverse complement strand
ACAGTTTGAATCAGTAATTACAAGGAGAGGCATTTATTACCCTGATATTCACAACCACAGATCATGAAAATTAGTTTAGATATTTGAGGAAATATCTCAGGTTCCACAAAAACTAAATATATCTTGGAATACCTAATGCATATACATATACCTTATACAATACAATACCACCATCATACCA
The DNA here is from genome assembly GCA_004026605.1 of Ondatra zibethicus. Taxonomy (NCBI): domain Eukaryota; kingdom Metazoa; phylum Chordata; class Mammalia; order Rodentia; family Cricetidae; genus Ondatra; species Ondatra zibethicus. The sequence continues at coordinate 20,917 of PVIU01027029.1, read as the reverse complement.
CACAAAAACAAAGCATACATAAATAGCCTACTAAGAAATGATACTCATGAGATGAACAGATGGCCAAGTGGTTAAAAGCAATTTAGTAATATGTCACTTTTGTTTAGTTGATTTGATGTTCTTCTCTGGCTTTGATAGACATTGCAAGCCCATGGTACAAAGACATACATGAGGGCAAAACACCTACACATATGAAACAAAAATAAATACATGTCTAAAAGAAAAAAAGAGACATTCATCATTACTGCTTGAAGAAGTAGTCTTGACTGAACTTAGCCTCCACTAATCTTTTGATGTTTCTCTTTACAATTTTCCAGTCATATCTTCTAAGGTCTGTAAGTCAAAATCACAATCAAGCCTGTGTATTACACTTGGAAAGAACAAGTTTGTTGCTGGCTGCAACATTGTTGTTGGCGACCACTTGCAGAGGTGGCCGCCGTCCGTGCTCCAAAACAAGTGCTTTGCGCATGCGCCTCTCCCGAACAGGCGATGTCAGATCTAGCCTATCCCTGACGACCTGTCAATCTGGCGCCATGAGCTGACCAATTGCTGAATGACACCTCAGAGGCGAGAAAATTTTACTATATAAGCTCGCCAGTCTCGGTGAACTGGGTCTCCTGTCTTCAGCTGTAAGAAAGCGCCTTAATAAAGCGTGATCGAGAAGAATCCTGGTGTCCGCGTCCTTTCTGCTGGCAGACGGGGCGCGACACAAGTTGACTTCATACTTATTCATTTGTCAGTCCCAATGGTAACACACTCTATTTTTGGTTAAGGTTTTAGTCTTGATACATTTTTCTTCGACACTGTAATGGGATAACTGAAATTAAAGCACGTTTCATGGGACATATTGCTAACTTCATGTCAGCCATATCTCTAAATAATTATAACAGTGCATTGGAACACTGCATTTTGGGAGGAAGAGATGATTTGGAAGAAATATGGAAAACAAAGGCATTGTGCCTCAGGAAATTTTTTAAACAGTGTTTTCTCATTTTAAATACCAATTCCAGTTCCCCCTCTCCTCTTCCTACTGCTTCCCCCATATACCACTCCACCTCCTCATCCACTCCCCCTCAGAGAAGGTAAGACTATCCATGGGGAGTCAACAAAGTCTGGAATATCACTTTGAGGCAGGATCAAGGCTTGCCCCCTATATTTAGGCTGAGCAGGGTATCCCTTCAAAGAGAATGTGCTCCAAGAAGCCAGTTCAAGCACTAGGTATAAATCCAGGCCCCACTGCCAATGGCCACACAGACTGCCCAAGCTACACCACTGCCACCCAGAGGGCCTAGTTTCAATTCATGCAAGTTCCACCACTGTCAGTCTGGAGTCACTGAGTTCCCACTAGCTCAGGTTAGTTGTTTCTGTGGGCAGCCTCATCAAGGTCTTGACCCCTTGGTTCATATTATCACTCCTCCCTCTATTTGAATGGACACAGAGAACTCTGACCAGTGTTACCTGTGTATCACTGCATCTGCTTCCATCAATTGCTGGATGAAGGTTCTAGGATGACAATTAGGGTAGTCATCCATCCGATTACAGGGAAGGCCAGTTATAGGTATTTATCTGAGGTCAAACTTATGGATCCTTGGGAAATTCCCTAGGGCCAGAATTCTTGCTAATGCCATAATGGCTCCCTCAATCAAGATGTCTCTTTGCTTGTTCTCACTTTCTGTCCTTCCCCCATCTCGGCCATCCCATTCACTTATGTTCTCCTCCCTCCTTCCCTTTCCCCTCCCTCTCTCCTTTCACCCTCCCTTCTGCCTTCCATGCTCCCAATTTTCTCAGGAGATCTTGTCTATTTCCCCTTTCCAAGTAGAACCTCTTAGGGTTCTCGTTGCTACCTAGCTTCTCTGGAATCATGGACTGTAAGCTGATTATCCTTTGCTTTCCATCTAACATCCATTTACAAGCGAATACATACCATGTTTGTCTTTCTGGGTCTGCGTTGCCTTACTCAGGCTGGGTTCTACCAGTTCAATCCATTTGCCTACAAATTTCAACCTGTCATTTTGTTTCTACTGAGTTGTATTCCATTGAGTAAATGTACCACATTATTTTTATCCATTTTTTTTGGTTGAGGGGCGTCTAGGTTGTTTCCAGTTTCTGGCTATTACGAATAATGTTGTACAAATAAAATTGAGCAAAGAAGTGAAAGACCTGTATGACAAGCACTTCAAATATTTGAAGAAAGAAATTGAAGAAGATATTAGACAATGGAAAGATCTCCCATGCTCTTGGGTAGGTAGGATCAACATAATAATAATGGCAATTTTACCAAAAGCAATCTACAGATTCAAGGCAATCCCCATCAAAATTCCAACACAATTCTTTATAACTCTTGAAAGAACTATACTCAATATCACTTGAAAAAACAAAAAACTTAAGATAGCCAAAACAATACTGTACAATAAACAACTTTCATAGGCTTCAACATCTTTGACAGCAAGCTCTATTAAAGAGCTACAGTAATAAAAACAATTTGGTATTGGCATGAAAACAAGCAGGTTGACTGATGGAATCAAATCAAAGACCCAGATATTAATCCAGACACTTATGAACACCTGAGTTTTAACAACAACAAAAAAACCTAAAATTATACAATGCAGAAAAGAAAGCATCTTCAACAAATGGTGCTGGCATAACTGGATGTCAACATGTAGAAGACTGCAAATAGATCTGTTTCTATCCTCATGTAAAAACTCAAGTCCAAATGGATCAAAGACCTCAGCATAAACCCAGCCACACAGAATATTGAATGAAACAGAACCTCGAGTGCGAACTAGCCTTGAACTTATGGGCACACAAGAGAACTTCCTAAACATGACACCAGTAGCACAGACACTGAGAACATCAATAAATAAATGGGGCTTCCTGAAACTGAGACACTTCTGTAAGGCAAACAACATAGTTAGTAAAAGAAAATTCAGCCAAGTGAAAGGGAAAAGATCTTCACCAACTCCATTTCAGATGGAGGACTGATCTCCAAAATATATAAAGACCTCAAGAATCTAGACATCAAAATACCAATACATCCAATTAAAAAATGGAGTATAGATCTAAACAAAGAATTCTCAACAGAAGAATCTCAAATGATGGCAAAAAAAAAGACACTTAAGGAAATGTTCAACATCCTCAGCCATCAGGGAAGGGCAAATCAAAATGACTCTGAGATACCATTTTATACCAGTCAGAATGGCTAAGATCAAAACCACCAATGATAGCTTTGACTGGAGAGGATGAGGAGTAGAGGGAGTACTTCTCCATTGCTGGTGAGAATGCAGACTTGTACAGCTACTTTGGAAATCATTATGGTGGTTTCCCAGAAAATTGGGAAATAACCTACCTCAAGACGCAGCAACACTACTTCTTGGGCATATACCCAAAAGATTTACACACATACCACAAGGACATTTGCTCAACTGTGATCATAACAGCATTATTTGTAATAGCTAAAACCTAGAAACAACCTAGATGCCCCTCAGTTGAAGAATGGACAAATAATGTTTGCTTTATTTACACAAAAGAATACTACTCAGAGTTGAAAAACAATCATGTCTTGAAATTTGCAGACTAATGGTTATAACTGGAAAAGAACCAGACCCACAAAGACAAACGTAATGTGTACTCATTCATAAGAGAATTTTAGACAGAAAGCTAGGGATAACCAACCTGTATTTCATGACCACCGAGAAACTAGGTAATAAGAAGAACCTCAAGAGAGACATACATGGATCCCCCTTAGAAGGGGGAATGAGTAAGATCTCCTGAGAATACTGGGAGCATGAGTGGGAAATGGGAGGGTGGAAGAGGAGTGAAAGGGGAGAAGGGAAGCGGGGAAGAGCATGAGGTAATGGAATGGTTGAAATGGGTGAAGGACAGAGAAGGAAATCAAGGAAAAAAACCTTGATATTGGGGTAAGCAAGAAACCTGGCACTAGGGAAATTCTCAGAAATCCACAAAGATTAGCCCAGCTAAAACCCTAAACAATAGTGAAGGGGGTACCTGAATGTGGTGTGGGAAATCCGTCTGTATATGTTTTGCTTTTATTTGTTAATGAATAAAGAATCTGCCTTGGCCTGTGATAGAGTAGAGCTGGGTGTGGAAAACTAACCTGAATGCTGGGAGAAAGAAGGCAGAGTCAGTGAGATGCCACTCACAGCCAGAGGAGAAAGACATAAGCTTCCAGCTGGAACATTTCCCGTAGGCCATGAGCCTTGTGGTAAAATATAAAATAATAGAAATGGGTTAATTTAAGAGATAAGAGTGAGCTAGAAATATGCATAAGCTAATAGTTCAAGCAGTGTAGTAATTAATACAATTTCTGTATTAATTTGTAATAGTTAAATTGCAGTTCTGGGCAGCTGGGAACAAACAAGTGACCTCCCACTACATGAACTGGCCTTCCCCTGTAATCAGATTGATGACTACCTTAATTATCATTATAGAACCTTCATCCAGTAACTGATAGAAGCAGATGCAGAGATCCACAACTAAGAAATGCACTGACCTCCTGGAATACAGTCAAAGAGAGGAAAAAAGCAATAATAGGAACCAAAGGGTCAAGACCATGATGGGGATACGCACAGAAACAGCTGACCTGATCTAATGGGAGCTCAGTGACTCCAGTGTGACAGCAGGGGAACTTATATAGCTCCACACTAGTCCCTCTGGATGTGGGCTACACTTGTGTGGCTGGGACAATCTGTAGGCCACCGGCAGTGGGACCAGGATTTATCCCTACTGCTTGAACTGAGTTTTTGGAACCCATTCCCTATGGAGAGATACCTTGTTAAGCACGTATATATATATGGGAGAGCCTTGGTCTTGCCTAAAACTGATATTCCAGACTTTGTTGAATCCACATGGAAATTTTTACCTTCTCTGAGGAGTGGATAGGGCATGGGATGTGAGGAAGGTGGTGGGAACTGGAGGAGGGAGGTGGAAAATGGGATTGGTATGTAAAATGAGAAAAGATTGTTTTAAAATAAGATAAAAAATAAATAAAAAGCCTCCAGAACTTATCAATTTCAAAAAATTAGTTACATACTATTGAAAAATGAATTCCCAATTCTTTAATTTTCTGAATTCTGCTTAACATCAAAACTTTTTTACAGTGTCTATTATTGTACTAAATGGAATTATCTCCTCCTATGTCTAAAATATTTACAATTTTTTTCTGAATATGTCAAGAGAGCTGAGTTTTAAACATACACATACTCAATACACAGAAGCTCTACTGCAAAGAAAAAGATTCAATAGGAGTTAATTTTACAATGACAAATAAATGTTCAAGATACTGTGTGAGTAATTTTACACTTGGTACCAATACTGCAAAGAAAATTCAAGATGTGTGCATTTTTAAAAATTTCTGTTTTCAATTTGACATGCATTGTGTCATGCTTTCTTTCACTTTGCACTCATGAGATGAAATGATTTCTTCAGCTCCAAAGAATTCTTTTGTTCAGTTTTTGTTGCCTTTCCATATTTACTCCTTTTAATTAGACAGTTTCCATTGTCTTCAATGATGCCAAATTCAATTTCAACTCTTTATAGGTTTTCTAACCCTACTTCTTCATTTGCATTCTACAATCAGACTCAATATATTTTTTTCTGAGAATGGTAATCTACAAGTTCTTCAAGTTGGATCATTAAAAATGGAGCAAATATCAATTCTATTAAAACTTCTCTCATCCCCACATTTCATTCTCCCTTTTCCAGCATCCCATGTGGCTTCTATTATTGTTTCATGCTTTGTGTCTATCTCTTAATTAAATCTATTTGCTCTAATCATAAATATTCTAAATATTAAGATTTAGGACCTGTCCTGAGATTATACCACATTTTGTGATACCTGGTTCCTTAATTTTAATTTATTTTATCCACAAATTCTTTGGCGATTTAATATGTTGCTTGCTATGAAAGATTTTTCCTGGGTTTCATAATATGAATAAAACATATTCACAGATGCTCCTTACTTTTCTTTGGATCAGATATTTAATAGCAACTGCTAATTTTACACTTAGAGCTTTGTACTTCTGTGGTGTTTTGAATGATAAATGTCTCAAGCATTTGAATACTTGGTCTTCAACTACAGGTGGAGGCATTGTTTGGGTAGGCAAAGGAGGTATGGGACTTTCTAGAGGAAATATGCCCCAGCTTTGAGGTTTCAAAATTTAGAACCAAACCATCTCATCTCTTTCTCCCTCCCTCCCTGCCTCCCTCCATCCCATCCTCCCTCCCTCTCTCTATCTGTGTGTGTGTGTGTGTGTGCATCTGTGTGTGTCTTACTTTTCTTCTTAAATTTTAGTATATGAGCTCTTAGGTCTTCACAGTGACTTTTAGCCTTCTTGAACTTTAAGCACTAATTAATCCTACCCTCTATAACTTGTCTTAGCCATTGTGTTTCATCACAGCAATAGAAAAGTAACTAAAATGTTGGCAGAGGTTTTCTGTCCTACTCGGTTCAGCAGTCATTCAATACCAGAGAATCACACAGATGTCTATATTAGTTATAAATTGATTGGCTTCATAGCTTTTCAAATTTTCTGTGCTCATTTGGGTACCATATACTCTACAGATACAAAATAATATATCATATATTTGTAACTTTTTCACAGACCTCATTATAAAAATGAAAATTAGAAACAAAAGACAATTATTTTGCCTCAGAAAAAGATCAATAAAAAACTGAACTTGCAAGATGGCTCAGAAGATAAAAGCATTTTCCACCAAACATGATGAATTTAGATTGGTTTCTGAGACCCGTAAGGTAGAGTTAAGCATTGACTACTACAAGTTGCTTTTGACCTCTACATGTGTGCACAATATGGGAACACATGCTCACTAAAAACATACACACAGAGACACAGATACACACACAAACACCCCCTCTTTGAGTAAAATAGTATGATTTTAAGAAATCTATATTAAACTAAAGTTATTATTAAAAAGAAAAATCTGAAACACAAATATATAAAGTTAAAGCATGAGTCATAGAGAGCATTTTAAATCATATACCCAAATCAAATCATCTTTTGAAGCAAAATAAAATAGGACCAAAGACTTTTACAAAACCTTACAGTAGACCAGGTGAGGCTGAGACATAAATCTAAAGATTATGAACAAATTCCTAAAGATCTAAACTGAAGATTCCTTGCCATCCACAAATCTAACAATTATACTCAGTAAGGAAAGTATAAAAGAGATGCCTTTAAACAAAGAGTTACACTGCAAGCTCAGCTTCCCTTAAATATTGATGATCCTGAATTTTCTGTCAAGATATAAAAACAGAAATACATTTGTCCAAACTCTCTGTCTCTCTCTCTCTTTTTCTGTGTGTATGTATGTATGTGCATTCTATAAAACATTCCAATGGGTGTTGCTTCTTGTATACTTCCAAACTCTGGAAACGGAGACCCTATAATGGTCCAGTGTAAAGCTACATAGACATAACAGCAAAAGCATTTTGCCCTCTGTGTAACCTTCTGAGCAGAATGGCTCTAAAGACTTTGACACTAACTGATGACTCTCACACAAGTTGATTGTGCTCAGTCATTATCATTTTATTGTTTTTGTAATACCATTCCCTTGGAAGGACTGGGGAGAGATTGGGGAAGTGGGAGGGTGGAGATGGAGGAAGGGTGGATATTGGAGAAGGGAATAAGATATCTACATTAAGGGAGTCATTTTAGGATTGGCAAGAGACTTGGCTCTAGATGGGATTCCAGGTGTCCATGGGGATGTCCTCAGCTAGGTACTTGGGCAGCAGAGGAGAAGGTGCCTGATCTAGCCTTATCCCATAGTCACATTGATGAATATCTTGATCATCACCATAGAAATTTCATCCGATGGATGGAGATAGAGACAGAGACCCACATTCACATCAGAACAATGGACTGAGCTCCCAAGGTCCAGTCGAAGAGCAGAAGGTGAGAGAAGATGAGCAAGGAAGTCAGGACCGTGAGGGGCTGGTCCACCCACTGAGACAGTGTGCCTGAACTAATGGGAGCTAACCAAATCCAGCTGGACTGGGACTGAACGAGGATATGATCAAACCAGACTCTCTGAATGTGGCTGCCAATGGGGGCAGACTGAGAAGCCATCAATAATGGCACTGGGACCTATCTCTTATGCATATATTATCTTTTTGAGAACCTAGTCTATTTGGATGCACACCTTCCTAGGCCGGGATAGAGGGGGTAGGGCCTTGGACTTCCCACAGGGCAGGGTACCATGCCCCCTCCTAAGGAAGCAGAGGGAGGGAGGAGGGGTGGGGGGAGGAGGAGGGGACTGGGAGAAGGGGAAGAAGTATAAATTTTTGAATGAAAAAAATAAAGGAATATGAAAAATCATTCTAAAAAAGAAAAATATCATTCCCTTGGATTACCATTTTCATTAAAGAGAATTAATAGAGACTCTAGGATTATATAAATATGGCTTTCAATCTTATTAAATTTATGGTTTTGAGCAGGTCTTCTGGTCTTTAAAGCCTCTATGTTGTCACCTTTAAACATTGCAAAACCTAGAATGCAATATTCATATGATAGTTTTTAATTGAGTATTACATAAGGCAATACGTAAGAAAATATTATTAATATTAAGTACTCTACCCAAGAGAAAACAAACACTACCATGTTGATATTTGAGAACATAAAGTCTTCTTAATATAGAGAAAGAGAGGGTCATTCAGTAGGTAGAGTGCTTGTCACTAAATCCTGAAAAATTATTTTCAGATTACCAACAGCCATGAAAATAACTGGTAGGCCTGGCAGGATGCTTATAATCCCAATGTTCATAAACAGAGAATGGATATCCACCCGAGAAGTTTGGCTAACTAGACTAGCTGAATTGAGAGCTGCATTCAGAAGGTGATTTGGACTTTAAGGAGAGAACAATAGAAAAAGAGCACTGGAAGCCAGCCTTGAGCCTCCACATGCATACACACATACATGTACAGACATGTGCACACATATTCATGTGAACATGAATACGCATATGAACACACATTTATGTATTTGTTTATTCTTCAAATTATAAAAATAAACATCTTCACAGCTTTAAGTGCTATTTAGATAAGGCAATGTCCATAAGTACAGACTGTCACCTCATATAACTTAAAAGGCAATTCAATTTTCTTTGCATACAAATAGCAGAAATGTTTGTGTGTTAGAGAAGACAAACTACTAACATGAATTTCTTAATTATCTTAAATAGTTTGCAACAGTGGCATTCAACCTCTAGAATTTTACATTCCATCTTCAAATGAACTGTATAGATACAATACGTAAAACAAGAGTAGAAACATATATATAGTATATTATAATAAAAATTACCTTAAATTTGTTTCAATATACAGACATCCATAGCAATGACAAATATTTGTGGTTAATTGCTTTTGAGTTTAAAAATACATTTAATAATCTACCCTTTAATGCTATCATTTCTACATCCCCTAAGTCCTCTTATTCAGGAAGAGATTATCTCATCTCTAACACCAAAACTTCTTGTCATGTTAGCTATGTTTCCAAGGTCAAACAGACATAAATTTTAGATAGATAGGTGGTCTTCAAATGCTTCAAATCTACAAAATATGACATTTATTTGTTTTAATAACATAAGGCTTTTCATGAGAATGAGACACATCTGGTCCTGGCAGCACCAATAAACTTCAAAACAGGATAAAGGGAATTGAAGAAACACAATAAGGAATTAGTGGCAAATTTATCCATTTGGGTAAAACACTGCCTTTGCCTCAAATGCTGACAGTATACTGTCCTAATTGGAAAATAGGACACAAAAGAAGGTGACTGTCAAACTTTGTCAAATCAAGGTAAGTCAGTCCTTTAAAAATTCCTTTTTTACAAAAAGTCTGTCAGATACTCCAGCATAACAGAGAAACCTTGGGAGACTGTCCAGATAGCCAGCTATTTCTGTAATTTCTGTAGTTTTAGATCTCAATTGCTCTGCATTTCCTGTTTACTCAGGTCTCTGAAGTCAGAAGTTGAATTTAGAGCTATACTGTTTTCTTTGTTGCCAAACTCAGAAAAGAAACATATAAAAGAGATGCGAAGTTTATAAAATTGAGAAACAAGGCTTAAGTTGAGAAAAAAAATGATTTACGGTCAAGAAAGATGTTTTCAGTTTAATAATACAAGTTATGATAAAAAGCAGTTTTGATATAAAACTTTGGACTCACCCAGATATAATAGATAATATAGTAAATTTCTGCATTTGTCAAATATTATATGACCTGGACATTGTGAATATAATCCTTACTTGATAATTATTGTTGTACATAGTTTTATTGTGTTATCATTAAACACTTTCCTTTTAATTTAGACAAAAAGGGAGAAATGTTGTGGCAGATTTGTATAATGTGTAAGGATTCATTGCTCTGATTGGTTTAATAAAACGCTGATTTGTCAATAGCTAGGTAGGAGAGTTTAGGCTGGACTTCCATGCAAAGATAGGATCTCAAGGGAATGAATCTAGGCTCATGCCAGCAAGACACAAAGCAAGTAAGATATACAGAAGTAAAAAAGAATGTTGAGTAATAGAAGTAGGTTAACTTGTAAGAGCTAGTGGGGGAAAACCTAAGCTAAAGGCAGTCTTTTATAATTATAAAAATACAAACAAAACAAAACAAACAGAAAACAAATAGCATAAAACATGGAAATTTTTAATGTTTGGGATGTTTTAAGTTTTAAACTCTAATATACAAGATCCAATGTTATCTACACTCTTCACAGAAAGAAACTAGGTTACTCTTTATATGGACAGAAACCCACATGCACATTCAAGCCTATACACACAGTCTCCAGGAGAGAATTTGTGATGATGAGCTGATCTTAATCAAAAATACCAAGACTCATGCATATGCAATAATTATCTTACAAAGAACAAATGATTTCATGTGTAATGAAATGGAGTGATATTTACATAATGTTCTTCGTGTGGTCAAGAGAGTTTTAGAATCAAAATCTATGGTCCCAGCTGGAGGTGCTACAGGAGCTGCTGTGTCCATATACCTTAAAAACTATTCAACCAATATGGGATCTCAAGAACAGCCTGCTATTGCATAGTTTGCAAGATTTCTTCTTGTTATTCCTAACATGTTAACAATAAATGCTGCCCAAGACTTCACTGACCTGGTTGCCAAGTTAAGAGCTTCTCACAATAAGGCTCAAGTTAACCAGAACATAAAAATCTGAAGTGGATTCACCATGATTTGATCAATGGGAAAACACCAGACAACAAGCAAGCAGGGTTGTTTGAACAACCATAATTAAAATTAGAGTCTAAAGTTTTCAACAGAAGCTGTAATCACCATTCTTCAAATTGATGATCTGATAAAATTACATCCAAAAAAAGATGATAAACTTGGAAGTTATTCCAAGTCATTCACTCTGGAGTCCTTGAGGACTGATTGGATTTCCTTTATATTTCTAGCAGTGTCAGGTGCAATGTCTTGGGTGTGTCACATTAAAGTACACCAAGTTGTCCACCTGGGTTCCTGTTCTCACTTTGGTCCTCTGATTTCATGTGTACTAGTTAGCATTTCACTGATTTAACAAGAAATGTTCAGGGTAGTGACTGTCAGGCAGGTCATCCTCTCTGAACATACATTGCTATCTCCATCCCACCCCTTAATACACAAGGTTGCTACACCACATGTCCTGACCACTTTCTCAAGGGTGTTTAACAAGGTCACTAATTTTTTTTTTAAATTTTTTTCTTTTTCTTTTTTAAAAAAGAAAACAAACTGTCTTATTTCATTATACATACCAGTCGAAGTTCTAACTCCCTCTCCTCCTCCCACTCCCTCCACTTACCCCCTACCCCACCCTCCCATCCACTCCACAGAGAGGGTAAAGCCCATTGCTCTCCCTACTATATCTAGGCTGAGGAAGGTGTCCATCCAAAGAAAATAGGTCCCCATGAAGTTGGGATGAATCCTGGTGCCACTTCCAGTGGCTCCTCAGTCTGCCTCAGCCATGCAACTGTCAACCACATTCAGAGGGACTAGTTTGGTACTATGCTTGTCCTTCCCGGTCTGGCTGGAGTTGGCGAGCTCCCATTAGCTCAGGTAGACTGTTTCAGTGGATGTACCCATCATTATCTTGACCTCTTTGCTCATATTCCCACTTCTCCACTCCTCAACTGGAATTTGAGAGCTCAGCCAAGTGCTCCGATGCTGGTCTCTTCTGTTTCCATCAGTTGCTGGATAAAGGTTTTATGGTGATATTTAAGATATTCATCAGTCTGACTATAGGGCAGGACCAGCTCGGGTACTCTCTCCTCTATTGCTTAGTGTCTTAGCTGGGGTCATCCATGTAGATTCCTGGGAATTTCTCTAGAGCCAAGTTTCTTCCTAGCCCCATTATGTCTCCCTCAATCAAGATATCTCTTTCCTTGCTCTCATCTCTGTCCTTCCTCCATCTAGACTATCCCCTTTCCTCAAGTTCTCCTCCCACTTCCCCTTTACCCTCCTCTTCCCCTTCCACTCTCCCTTCTCATTCTACCCCTATGTTTCTAATTTTTTCAGGCGATATTGTCTATTTTGACTTTCCAGGTGGATTTATGTATGCTTTTCTTAGGGTTCACCTTGGTACTTAGCTTCTATATGATCATGAACTATAGGCTCAATGTCCTTTGTTTATAGCTAGTATCTACTTATGAGTGAGTACATAGCATATTTATCTTTTAGGTCTGGGTTACCTCACCCAGGATGGTGTTTTCTAGTTCCATCCATTTGCATGTAAATTTCAAGATGTCATTGTTTTTTACCACTGAATAGTACTCTAATGTGTAAATGTGCCACATTTTCTTTATCCATTCTTTGTTTGAGGACATCTAGGTTCTGGTTAATACAAATAATGCTGCAATGAATGTAGTTGAACAAATGTCTTTGTAATATGATTGGACATCTCTTGGGTATATACCCAAGAGTCGTATTGCTGGATTCTCAAGTAGGTTGATTCCCAATTTTCTGTGAAACCGCCATACTGAATTCTGTAGCCAGAAGCTCCCAGAGGATGGCCTAAGGCAATGGCTTTTTGAACAGGAGAGGAAAGGATATTTTTTGAACACATGCTAACACCCCCAATTTTATCTCTCTCCTCCTAATTTTTTGCTAGCAAATAACCCTTTCAACTTTCATTGTAAAGCCTAGAGAAAGGAAATATTGCCTGTGACACCTCTAAAGAGAAAGGGAGAGAGACAGGGAAATAGAGAGAGAAAGAGAGAAAGAGGGAGAGAGAGAGAGAGAGAGAGAGAGAGAGAGAGAGAGAGAGAGAGAGATTTGCAAGAAGCAAGGAGGTACCTACAATTCCACAATTCAGCACTTGGTGTGCTTTTCCCTCAACCAAGATAAGATTACCCAGAATGTATAAAAGGACAGTTACCTCATTGTTTTTACAAAGAGAGTCTGTATAAATGATTTGAATAGAGGGAGAGTTTTAATTCTTGTTGTTTTTGATGTTTGTACCAAAGATAAACATTCTTTAAAGATAGAAAGACATATAATCTATTCAAGGTTAAATTGCCACATCTCCTTAACTTCTCATTGATTACATTTTAAACTAGCTCTTTCTGCAACTGAGAGTGTTAACATAATTTTATAGCTTGTGGGTCTCAAGTGGATGGTCAACAAGATTTCCTAGTCACTTATGGGGAGGTGAGTAAATAAGAGATTTCTTCTAGTTTTTCTTAACTTTCCATAGCAAACTGTAGCATGCTTTGTCTGAATCCTTCTTCCATTTCATCTGTGTTGTTTAGGATTGAGGGATGTTTTTATCCCACTCCACCATCTCCCTTCACCACACGCCTTTGCCTTTTCTTTCTTCACTATTGTTCCTCTAAACTCTGAGACCATCTGTTCACTTGGCAGATGCAAGTCAGTACTGTAATTGTCGTTCTTAGCATAGTGCAAACCCTGCACAATCCAGAGGACGAGAAGTACTGCTTTCATGAGTTAGCCAAATGTATATTGTTGTAGAAATTACTTGTCAAAACGTCAAGGGGAACAATATTTGATTTCCAAAGCATCGCAGACATCTATCCAGATTACAATACTAGGGCCTTATTATGTTGTTACTCATGCTATGCGTCATGCAGATTTCAACTGAAGTAAATGTCATGAGCTTTGCAAGCTTTGATTTCTATTGTGTGAAAGGATGGGGGTTTGCTACAAAATTCTTTGCTCAAGTGCTGAATTGAGAGGCTTTACTGAAGTATATCAAATACATAAATTTGGGTAAAAAAGCCTCCGGTATGAACATATCTTCTTTTAAATAGACCCAAGATAAGAAACTAAGGAATAAAATAGAAAGCATATTTAAACCTGAAATCAGGGAATTGTAAAGCCCAAAGGTAATAAGATAGTATGCTAACTTTCTATGAAACACTGACTCTTATGATTTTGCAATTTTTTTTTATAATTCTGTAAGTGAAAAATTCATTCAGCTTACAATAGATAAAAATAAACTATTGGCAAGTCCACATTCCTTTGGGAAGATCATTTCAGAATCCATTATCTTGTATTTTCCTGCTCCTAGATATAGATGTTCCTTGGCTAGAGCTTAGTCCCTCTACAATCAAAGTGACATCTTTGATCATGCTTTCATAGTCACACTTCCCTTTTCTAGCATTATCATGAAGAGTTCTTGGATATGGAATAGTTGTGAGCTCAGCTGGATTTATCTGGACGGTCCAGGATACAATTTCCAACTGATGGTATTTAAGAAAAATTCTGTCTTTAACCTCCCTAGTTTCAAGGATATGGACATCTTTGGGCTAATTCTCATAGATGTCATTCATTTATAAGTTCTTTCTACATAATAATATAGATATGTGAAATAATTTACATAAATCGAACTTAAACAAATGTAAAATATTAACTATGCTCTCCAAACTCTAGTTCTCTGTTCCTATGAGGAAAATCTATCATTCTCATTTGGTAAATTTGTTTGAATCATCTGCTAATAAATGAGCAAAATAATCCTCCTAACATGATTTGGATTTCCTAGCTCTCACTACTGTTTTGGGTGACATAGAGCAAAACATGTGCCACCCAGAGTAATCATATGTGTTTAGTTAACATGTGTATGATTGATGACAACAATGATGAGGTCATTTTACAGCATATTCCTGGAGGTTCTAAATGGTGCTTTAATTGCTAGCTGGTGCATAAAGCAATTGGAGCAGATATACACTGAAGACAGATGAATAAGAAACCAACCAATTAGAATGCCTTTTTATGTAAAACTTCATTGAACACTTATTAAATAGCTGCTCTAGGCTACAAGTTAAGTTATATATGGCAGATATATGAGAACTACGGCCTGGAATCTGGCCTGAATTTACTCCCAGTGTTGTTAGCAAGACAGAAATATAATTTGACATGTACTGCATCGTTTGTTCTCATAGACATAGATGGAAAATAAGAAGTTGACATTGGAAAAGATCAATAAAGAGCAGAGCAGCATTTCAAACTGATTTTTAAAGGATAATTGCAATTTTAAAAAAGAAACTTTCTTTCATTTTATTCAGGAACCAAAAAGTAGTATCAAGTTAATAAAAATTAAATAGCATGGCAAAATAAACCTGTCCATAACTAAATTAATGAACATTATTATCCCTCCCAAGCCTGGACTTCCTTTATGCATTAAAAAAATAAAAATAAAAAGATTGAAGCATGACATAGCATATGCCATAAGAAGTAAGGGATTGCTTTCCCTGTGAGTATTGAGTTCTGGAGCTCAGTGTGTGGCTATCTTCTTTGCTAGTGTATTAGGGATAATTTAAGGCCCTCACACCTACAACTTGCTGCCAAATAAAACATTAAGCCTCAGCTCCTGATATTTTCCAAACACCTGCCTGTTAATATAATGCTGACTTGTTTTTAAGAACTGTTAAGCCACATCAAAATGAGTTATTTTAATTTGAGAATATTAAATTCATGGTAATCTGATTTTGGACATGCCAGAAAATGATTGCGTTTGTTAAGGTAAATAAAACCTATGTTTCACAAGAGAAATTCATGCAAATCCTAAGTACTGTAAATCCCTTCCTTAAGCATTGGTCACATGTAACATTAAGAATCTCAGTGACAAACAGGGCTAGTCAGAGTTGACAATACTAGAATTCCCTTATTGTAAGATAGGACTTCTCTTTTCTTCCTGACCTCAAATGAGAAGCAAACACAGCCATAGATTATGGCATATTACTAAAATTATAGCTGAAAATGTCAATGATAACATATGTCTGTCTACATAGTCAGCAACAATTCCATGGTCTCCAAAGCTGAAATTTTGTTATGTGTTATTAATAGAGACAGGAGAACAAATTGAGGCATGCATGAAGATGGTGAAGCAACTGCTCTGAAAATCCCACTTCTCTGCAACCTGAAAGCTTTCATGAGTTAACTTTAGGACCCAGACACTTCCTTTATCATCCATCAAAACTGTAAATTCTATGGAACCACTTCTTGAGCTCTCTAGACCCCAGGATCATGCAACTACACTTATGGGTCTTAATGTATAGTGTTTCATATGTTTCCTATATGAAGAAACACAGATGTATTCACACTACGCATACCTTTGTATTTTTATCTTAATTTTATAGCCTCTGGGACTTCATATATGAATAGCGCATCAACACCACTCCCACATTTCCTTCTCCTTGCCAATGCCTGTGTCCGTTCCCTTTCCAATTCACAACCTTTTCTTTTTAAAAAAAATAGAGAGAAAAACATAACAGAGAGATATACATAGATAGATAAATGATAGACATATGGAAATATATAGAGAGATATACAGATACATCAAATAAGTCCATTTAACATAGTTCATATATACAAGTGTTTAGAGTTTAACATGTTAGATTAGACAACATGTATGGAAGTTCATCCCTTAAGATGTCTGACTGTTACTCTCACAGTAACAATTGATCACATATAGTCTTCATCAGGGGACAGGATCTTTTGACATTTCTCCCATCAAATAATGCTATCATGCCAGTATTTTCAGGCATTCCCATTGTTCAGAGTTCCTGTGTGCATTTCCCCCACCAAGTCTAGAAGATAGATAAAATCTGGTAGTTAGTTTCTTTGTCCTCTGGCTCTTTTAATCTATTCCTTGTATTGCTTTCTGTGATTTTTCCCTAAACTTTAGGTGTAGGTGTGTCCTTGGGGTTGCATTAATTTACTTGGGCATGATATGGACATCTTTATTTGGATTTTAACAGTTGTGAATCTCTGCATTTGTCTCCAAAATTCAGACAAAGAAATTTCTTTGATGAGGAATGAAAACTAAACTTCTCTGTAAATATAATAGTATTTAGAAACCATTTAGAGGTTACATTAGTTTAGGAAAACCTCAGCAGTAGGTTCTCTTCTAGAATCTAGATTACAAAACCTGGCACGGATTTTCTCCTTTCCAGTGTGCTTTAAGTCCAATTAGAGAACTATGCATTATCCCCCAAATAAAATCCTTCTGCACCAGGCAATCTCTTGCTTGGTCAGGAAATCCTATGGCCATAGATTTTACAGCTAGGTGAGACTACAGATTGTGCCTCTCACTTGGCATTTTGTAATCATGTTTTGATAGCATGAGAGCTAGTTCTCAAGGAGAAGTCTTCCAAGGCAGTTCCAGCTCTATTGTGCTAAACTTTGTATCTAAATTGTGGTATCTATGCATGGATATACACATATACATTATAGTTGAATTTTAAGTAAGTTCAT
The DNA here is from genome assembly GCA_004026605.1 of Ondatra zibethicus. Lineage (NCBI taxonomy): Eukaryota > Metazoa > Chordata > Mammalia > Rodentia > Cricetidae > Ondatra > Ondatra zibethicus. The sequence goes on along the minus strand of PVIU01027029.1, from coordinate 3,174 downwards.
AAAATAGTATTTATAGATTTTAAATGCCTTTACTGCTGTTTGCCTTACTTTCCTCCTTCTTTACCAGTATTATCCTTCCTCATTCCTTCCCAGTTATCATCACCCCTCCCCATTTTTCCATTATGCCTCATATAACATCTGTTTCCTGTTATTCCATTCTCTAAGGTTTTCCTCTTCCCCTCCCCATGTGACACTTCTACTTCCCTTACATTTTACTTTTTCTAGATGCTAGCTTTATATAAAGTTTTAACTAAAATTGCCTCAATGCTTCACCATAAAACAATACAAGCATATTATTGCTTTCTAAAAGTCTTATTCACCTTTTGAATACCCTTCAGACATGTCCTTGTTCTAAATAATCATATATATTTGTGCGTGTATCTGTATATGTGAGAAAACACATGTCAGTGTGTGCTCATGAGGTCAGATAAAAACTTATGAGACTTGGTTCTTTTCTCCATGTGGTTCTAGGAATTGAATAAAAGTCATCAATCTTGCTAGTATGTTTCTTTACCAGCTAAACCTTTTTACTGCCCCAAGATATTCTTGATGTACTGAATTCAAAGTATGCCCCATTGGATAGAATATACAAATATATTAAAATAAGTTTCCATTATATATAAGAAGAAATATCATTTGAGATATTGATCTTAAAGATATAATAATTGACTTAATTTATTTGGGATTAAAATAGTTTCTGAACCATTAGAATAAATCAATATTTAGGCTTATATAAAATTTTAAAGATGCACTCAGAAATTATCTATGTTAGCATTGATTGTTCTCCTACAGAAGCAAAACTCTGCCAGAATTCAATATATCTATATCTACTCCATTGGACTCTTTATTAGAAAACTATATTGCATATATTGTGAAAAAGTAAAAAATTGAATGAATAACATTTGAATTTATATAGTAAACAATTTATTTAGTTGAATATAATTAATTGATGTTTTTCTTGTAAGCAGTGATTAATTTTAATAACTGGATATTATTTCATTGTATAATAAACTGTCAAATTTAAACAAATTTGATATAATATTGTCACACATTAATATGTGTATGTCTTCAGAAAGCTATTTTTTCTAATTATTGGGTTTTACTATGTCACAGTTTGTTGCTATAAATATGAGTGAACAACACTGTTGATAGAACCTTTTTATTTAGAGGGAAGTATTTACATGAAACATTTAACTATTCCACAAATATGCATTATACACCAACCAAGTGAGTAACACAAAGTTCCTGGTCACTAAGAGAGATGAATGTACATTAAACCAAGTATAAACTGTGTTATCAAGAAACTATAAGCATAATAAGGTATGGGTAAGGTGTTGTAAGCAGGATACAGCAGGTGGCTAGGAAAGCGCCTCTAGATAATGCCTGGGTAGAAATTTGAATGAAGCGAAGCAGAAGACCCATGAAAAGAACAGAAAGAACTAATGCCATAGGGGAAATTCACATCATGCTCCTGAGATTTTTCCAAGAGAAGCAGCAAGTCTAGAGTAGTATCTGTGACGAGGCAATTCAGAACAGAGTTCAGAAACACACTGTGAATGCTACAGGTAAGACCGTGATGGCTTTTACAGAGCAGAGAGGAAAGTCACTTGTGACCAGTGCATTTATAATAGTGCTGTGACAGAATCTGGCCTTCACTTTAAAGAGATGAACAGGGATGGTTTGCAACTGGATTGTAAAGCTAAAGGGGTAAAACAGAGACCCATGAGACTCCTCTAAATGTACCCAAGGGAACTATGAAGATAGCTCTCTCATTATTTTGTGTTGATATAAGAGCTAAACATAAAGTTTATTCTTCATCATTTCAAAATGAAGCTTGTAGACACCTTTAGACTAAACAGTTTATATGCCAAAAAGGTTATAAAACTTGTAGAATTTTATATAACTATAATATTATTCTTACAGCTCACAGAAATATCAAATATCTTTTGATGCAACACATGGTAATTATTTTGTTTAGAAAATGGCTACCTGGAATCAAGTGTTACATATGTCAAGTTAATTTTCTCATTTTAAATGATATTTAGTGAATATGCTTACTGGCCTATTTATCCTAGGTAGTAATGTGTGTAATAGAAAAACAATATCTTAAAATGAGTGTAACTTATGTAAGTTGCTAAATAAGGTTTAAATATTAAAAAACAGCCAAAATTTTCTTGGAAAATTAAAAGATAACTACTATTAGCAAAATTGTAAAGACTAAGTTACAGATAATATAAACAAATAAGATTATACACAAACATTTATGGCTTGGGGCTGTTAAGTGTTTCATAACTCTATATGTCAAAGGCCCTTTTAGACTTTAATGAAACATTTGACACAGTTACTAAGTCATATGTACAAATACTTTAAAAATTTCTTGGTGACATGGAAAATTTTTAAGGAGGGAGTACTGGTTGCTAAGATTACAAATTTTCTGTTTCCTCTGTTATTAGTAGTTCATATCGGGTCTGTAACATGAGACCCCGGGGCACTCAGAAAGTGATTGCCACAAGTCTCATTTTCTGGGCTTTCTTTGTGTCCAGTGCCTACTTTTCAGATGCCTGTCCTTGTGTCAGCTGACACTAGTCTCCTTGCTGACTGTAAGCACCCTTGTCCTCAGTGAATAAGGGCCTGATTGTGCACTGATTAAAATGGCTTATTTTACTGTTCAAGCAAATTACACAGAAATGGCATTTCCTACCAAACAAAGAAAAATAATACCATAATAACACAAACTTGACACTTCCCTAATGCTTTAATCTGACAGTCTCAGCACACTTAACAAATGGCCATTAATTAACCCTTACATGATTCCTGTCAGGACACCCTGATTATACTCATTTCACAAATTAAATGCTAAGAGCTCGTGGAACAACAAGACAAGGTTATACAGGGTTTTTGACAGACCAGGGACCCAACAACCCTGGCCCTGTCTGGGACTCCCAGGCAGTCAGCAAACAAGTACTAATCCTGAGAGCATATTGTTTCATCTTTCACCATGAAATTCCCATTTCATACACAATTTCTGAATGGCTCATCAGAGGAAAGCTTCATTATTTCCAGTCAAAATTCTTATCCTCTTGTATCACCAAAACAAGGACAACTTGTAAATCTATAAGTGCATCAATTTTAGCATATTGATACCTAGTAGAAGAAGAAGAAGAAGAAGAAGAA
>PVIU01027028.1:0-21088 GCA_004026605.1 Ondatra zibethicus | reverse complement strand
AAGCTTCTGCAAAGCAAAGGACACGGTCAACAAGATACAACGCCAGCCTACAGAATGGGAAAAGATCTTCACTAACCCCACATCAGACAGAGGTCTGATCTCTAAAATATACAAAGAACTCAAGAAATTGGTCACCAAAAGAACACATAATCCAATAAAAAAAATGGGGTACAGACCTAAACAGAGAACTCTCAACAGAAGAATCTAAAATGGCTGAAAGACACTTAAGGAAATGTTCAACATCCTTAGTCATCAGAGAAATGCAAATCAAAACAACTCTGAGATTCCATCTAACACCTGTAAGAATGGCCAAGATCAAAAACACTGATGACAACTTATGCTGGAGAGGTTGTGGGGAAAAGGGAACACTTCTGCATTGCTGGTGGGAATGCAAGCTGGTATAACCCCTTTGGATGTCAGTGTGGTGATTTCTCAGAAAATTAGGAAAACAACCTTTCTTAAGACCCAATAATACCATTTTTGGGTATATATTCAAAAGATGCTCAATCGTGCCACAAGGACATGTGCTCAACTATGTTCATAGCAGCTTTGTTTGTCATAGCCGGAACCTGGAAACAACCTAACTGCCCCTTGATCGAAGAATGGATAAGGAAAATGTGGTACATTTACACAATGGAGTACTACACAGCAGAAAAAATAACGACAGCTTGAATTTTTCAGGAAAATGGATGGAACTAGAAAACATTATTTTGAGTGAGGTGAGGTAACCTAGACCCAGAAAGACAATTATCACATGTACTGACTCATAAGGGTTTTTAAACATAAAGCAAAGAAAACCAGCCTCTAAACCACAATCCCAAAGAACTTAGACAACAATGAGGACACTAATAGAGACTTACATAGATATAATCTACATGGGAAGTAGAAAAAGACAAGATCTCCTGAGTAAATTGGGAGCATGGGGACCTTGAGTGGGGGCTAGAGGGGGGAGAGGAGAGCCTGGGAGGGGAGCAGAGAAAAATGTAGATCTCAATAAAAATCAATAAAAAAAGAAAATTCAAGGTTAATAAACAAAACAAATAAATTCAAAGTCAACCAAATTTCATACAGTTATCAGACTCCATGTGTACTTACCATCTTTATATGGCCTGTTCTTTTTTCTATTACTTAGCTCTTTCTTTAAGGACTTAGTTTTTTTTAAGATTTATTTATTTATTTATTATGTATACAATGTTTTGCCTGCATGTATAACTGCAAGTCAGAAGAGGGCACCTGATCTCATTACAGATGGCTGTAAGCCATTATGTGGTTGCTGAGAATTGAACTCAGGACCTCTGGAAGAACAGGCAGTGCTCTTAACCACTGAGCCATCTCTCTAGCCCACTTAGTTATTTTAAAACTATTTTTCCTATGACTGTCTATACACATTTTCTTTTCTTTCTTAAGTACGCATGCACACTTCAACCTGTTTAAAGATTTATTTTTCTGGTCTGGACTTGTTTTACTGTGCACCTGAGTGTTCTCTGACCACATGAGCTAAACCTTAAATTGCTAAGTGGCAGCTAGACTCTGCCCTGCAGCTCTGGTGGTTGACTGTACCCCCTCCTTGGGTCCTTGAGATCTGAGCCTTAGGCACATGGGCCTGGCGGAGAGTTGAATGTAGCTGAGGACTGCATTTAACTGCCCTAACTCTAGGAAGCTGGTATCTGCACTGTGGCAGGCAATTTTACTTAGTTTGCCAGCTGCTCAAGTGCTGGATACCAGCGCCTCTTAAAGGAGCTATACCCTTTTTTTTTTAAGCTTTCTCAGGCCCTATGTAGAAACTCAGGCCCCATGTTGGATGCCATTTGTAGTTGGAATTTTCTTTGGACCACCAACCAGCTCCCAAATAAAGACACTTGGACTTATTATTAATTATGAATGCTCAGCCTTAGTTTAGGCTTGTTCCACTAGGTCTTTTAACTTAACTTGTTTCTATTCATCTACATTTTGCCTTGGGACTTTTTACCTTTCTTTCATTCTGTATGTCCTACTTTCCTGCTTCCTCCGTGTCTGTCTGTCTTGCTCCTGGCATCTCCCTGATGTCTCTTTTCTTTCTTCCCCAAGCCTAACTTTCTCCTCTTACTTATTCTTCCTGTCTGGGAGTGCTGCCAAGAACTACCTTGCTATTGGCTATTCAGCTTTTTATTAGACCAATCAGATGCCTTAGGCAGGCAAAGTAAAACAGCAACACATTTTCATATAATTAAATAAATGCAGCACATCTTTACACAGTTAAACAACTATTTTACAACATAAATAAATGCAGCACATCTTTGCATAATTAAACAAATATAACATCAAAAGTCATCATTAACAGAGCAAAAGAGAGTCCACAGATAAGAGTAAATATTTGTTTTATATATATGTATACATATATACAATGAAATCACCTCAGACTACTTAAATATATAAAGTGTATCAGTATTTTATACATATAGTATATTTATTAAATCACATATATTAAACTGTCAGTCAGCGTTCCATCACTTTAACAAATATCTGAGGTAATTAACTTATAAAGTAGAAAGTCAAAGGTGTTGCATATATACATGGGCAGGAGTAGAGCATGGGGGAGAGAGGGGTTTATTTTAGTTCATGGTTTCAGAGATTTCAGTCCATGATTGATTACTTGGCTAGTGGTTTTGGGCCCATGACAGCATAACTTGGTGGGAGCATGTGACAGAACAAAACTGCTCACCTTGTAGCCTGGAAACTAAAAAGGAGAAGGAGGGCCAGGGCCCTATTACTCCCTTTGAGGGCATGCTCCCAATGACTTAGAGACCTCTCATTAAGTCCTGCTTCTTAGAGGTCTGCTGTCTTCAATCATACTACCTGGAGACAAGGCCTTTGGGTTACACTTAAAATGTCAAGTAGAGCAGAAATATTAATCATCAATGAGGAATAATGAATAAGTAACATATGAAAAAGCAGATGAATCTCAAAGACAGTGCTAATGAAAGTTGCTGTACTCTCTCCAAGCACCAAAGGGGGGGAAATCGGTGGCTTCATCCCCCATGTACCTGGAAACACTGAGTGGGATTGTAGGTCCCAGCGTCATCTGCAGTGAGGCACCGAGCTCCCTGCTTGGGGGACAGCAGGAAAAGTGGAGTAGTGAGCTGGTACTCTCATCTGTGCCGAGCCTTAATAAGATTTCCTCATCCTGCAGTCAGTGCAGAGATGTGCAGAGAGACAGGCCTTCTGCTTCCCAAAGGCGCTCACAGGAAGCCCTCCTCCTTTTGCACAGTTGGAACCTGGAAGTTGGAGGCTGGGTGAGAACTGGTCCTCTTATCCACACTTAGCAATAATGAGATGGAACCTGTAGCCCCTTATGCTGCTGGAACAGGTTTAGAATCTCAGCATGCAAACTCCCAAGATTTCTAGGTTTAAACTACCTGCTTGTTGTACTATGGTAAGCTTGCCTGCTCAGGTTTTTACTCACAAACACCCCCAGTCCTAGTGTTGTGAACACCAGAATTTATGTCTCAGCCATGCTGGCTGTGACATCTCCAGAGCAAAGCACAAGACAGGTTGGCTCTCTGTGAATCTCCCCTCCTTGGCTTTCCCATTTCTTGCAAGATCCTCCAACTCAGCTAACTCTGTGCTCCAATGAGGGGCAGAGAGAGAACGGATTCTTGATGCTCTGCCATAGCCAGTGAGCCTTGGGTCCTGGAACCCTGACTGGGAAGGAATGCAGACACACGTACAGGAAAGCTGGGGTCCTGTGGGCATTCTGCGCACTGATGGAGCCGCACCTACTACTTCCAGTAACCTGGAACCACAGCCCGATACCTTAGTGTGTTTATTTTGCATGGCGCAGGAGGCAGGATTAGCTAGTCTCAGTAGGACATATGGAAGGGCAGTCTCAGGCTGTACACATTCAGGAAGAAGTCACAATGGCTAGTTTTTGTACGTGCTGGTAACGTCACTCTCACTGGGACCCCCAAGGAAAGATTGACATCCTTCTTGAGCCTGGCCTGTCCTGCCCACATCAGAGGTTCACTCACTCAGGACTCCTTCTGCTCTGCACAACTCAACCCCTCTGAAAAAGGGTCTCCCTGTGTAGCCCAGGCTGGTTTCAAAGTTGGGACTCTGCTGCTTCAGCCTCCTGAGTGAGAGATGGCAGAATGTGCCACCATAGCTGTTTTTTTCATCTATTATTCTCAGTAGACTGCAACCCGGCTCTCAGAACTTCATCTAGCCCTGACGGCCTCCCCAAGGCTCTATTTCAAATGCTCTTACATTGGACATTAAGGGAGTTAAGAGATGGGTTTAAGGGGAATCAGATATTCAGCCTACAGAATAAACCAAGAATCAGGAAAACCCCAAGCTGTACTTTAAAAAGACAACATCTATAGGGGTTGGGAAGATGCGCAGTGGGTGGTGTTTGCTCCACAAGCATAGGGATCTGAGTTCAGAGTTCCAGCACCCACATAAGGAGTCAGGTGCTGCAGCAGGGACCTGTAATCCAGTGTGTGGAGGCAAAGTCAGATTTTCAGGGACTTGCTGGCCAGCCAGTCTAGCTGAATTAGTAAGACCTAGGTTCAGCTAGAGAATCTATTTCAAAAAGTAAGGTCAGGTGAGTGACTGAGAAAAACACCTGACACTGACCTCTGGTCTCCTCTTCATGAGCATGCATGACATGCATTCCCACATAATACACACACTCTCTCATACACACATACACTTACACACACTCTCTCATACACACTCACACTTCACACACATGCTCATTTACTCTCTCTCTTTCTCCCCCCCCCCACACTCACACACAACAACTTATTGACACCAGCAGCAAGATTACATCAATTTTAGAATTATCTGGCAAGGAATAAAGAATGGAATTATGTCATTTGCAAGAAAATGAATAGAGAACAAATGAGGGAAATACAAGCAAATAAAACAAACTTCCCTTCCTCTATGTTTGTTTTGTTTTGTGAGTTGAGACAAGGTCTGTCTTTGTAGCCCAGGTTTCGTAGAGCTGACTATGTAGCCCATTCTGACCTTGAACCCTGCTGACCTTTGCTTCCCTCAAATTCTCTAGTGCTGGGATTATAGGTCTGAGCCACTATGATTAGTTCTTCCTATTCTTGAGTTTTCTAAACTATATCTGGTAATTGCAGACAAATTTGTAATACTGTTGTTAGGAATTTTCCTAATGCGAGCTCTCTGCCTATGCAAAAATCCCAAACAAGCCAAATCACAACAAGCCAAATTAAGAAATATCCAGGTTTAATGGGATTCCTGCTCTCTCAGGTGGCCCCGAGGGGGAACCGGGAGACTTCTATTGAGACCAACTGGGGGCGGGGATACCCTGTGGGAGTGGTCCTGACCCCTCCCTGACATGCTGGAATTTGGAGTCCAGACTAATACAACTCCCAGGCCTGGGGGCTGGAATGGATGTGAGGGGCTGGGGGCTACGCTCCCAATTTAACAACTGTCTGCTGTGATCTTAAATGCATAATGTGGGGGGGGGGGTCCCTGCAAGGGTCACGGTCAGCAGGCAAACAATCTTTGCTCTTCATGAGATAAGAAGAAACCCAGTTCAGTGTGACTTAGGTAGGTGCTGGCTCAAACTTCTTCGTAGACCAGGCTGGCCTTGAACTCACAGAGATCTGTCGGCCTCTGCCTCCCGAGTGCTGAGATTAAAGGCATGTGTCACCACCACTGTTCCAACTGGTTCAGACTTCTAGAGTCTGATCCCAGGCCTGTTTATATTACACCTATTTAAGTCTAGTACAATTTTGGAAGAAGGTTTTCTGGTAACAATTATCTCAATCCTATGTGCAAAATAAAGCTTAAAGCTTGACTACACTGAAACTCTTTGCAAAGAACATGAAGACCCCTACACGTCTAGCTGTGATCCCCACCATGAAGATCCCTACACGTCTAGGTGTGATCCCTGACATCTCCCCTAAGGATGGGTTCTACTGATTGAGAAACAAAGCCAAAGATAAAGGTTTAGGGAAGGAGAGTCTGGGATAAACATTCTGGGGGTGGAGGTTGGTGAGGTTTAACTCTACAGACAGCAAAGGTCAGCAGATCGTTAACATCCGTTCCCAGACTTCTGGGTGGAAAATGGGTATTCACTTCCTCTGTTGAGGAGATAACCCCTCATGATTAATGTTCCTGTTTTTCTAGGACTTATCTGTGATCACTCCTCTACACATACAGAGGAAATATTTGAAATAACAGTAAGTGGAGAAATAAACAAGATTGTTTCTACATCCAAACTTTATAGAGTGACGACACCAGCAGACTGTGATGGTATGTATAGACATATACAATGTCCAGAAAAACATCTAAAACTATACAAAGGTATGGATGGCCTCACAACACTGCAGACAGGCCTGGGTATGTAGCTCAGTCAGTAGAGCACTTGTGTTGCATGCATGAAACCCTGGCTTCAGTTTTCAGTACCACACAGAAGGATCAAGCGCTGTGCCAAGAATCTGGACCCCCCAAACCACCAAGAGACCAGATCTGATGCAAAAGCAAAGAGTCTTTTTTAATTAATTAAGAGTTAACTTGGGCTCTCTGTCCAGCTGACACAGCGGGTGAAGTAGGAAGGACCCAGAGCTGCAGTGGGGTAGGGCATTTATTGAGGGTAGAGCAAGGGGGCAGGTCTGGGAGTCTTCAAGTTTCATAACAACAGTCACAGGATTGGTATACCTCCAGGCTGGAGGAACCTGTCCTGCTCTACACCTGGAGGCCACGGAAAGGTTGCTACATGGAACCATGGTGGGGGTTGTTACTTCGTTCTACCATTATCAGTAAAGTACATCCAGAGTCTGCCAGTTAACTTGTGATTGGTTCCTTACTACATGGAGGATACCTCACAGTCTCTTTCCAGTAATTAGGGCAAGGGGGGAGTGGGGTTAGCATATCCTGCTGAGTCAGGGGCCTACATCTTGCTGGGTCTTTTCTGCAGCCTGTCATGGCTGCCAAAGCAGGGGGCGGGGGCGCTGGTGAGGATCTGGGCCCTTCATCAAAAGCTTGTAATCCTTGGATATGGGGAAACTGCATGACTCCATTTTGAAGGCAGGAGCCATTATGCTGTATTGATAAAAATAAGTTTCTATTGAAAGACCCCGGGAGTGGGGAGACTCTCACTCAAGTCTCGGGATAACATGACACCCCAGGAACTCACGAGAGACCATCCTTCCTGCAATCACATGAGGTTTATTGACAGGAACCAGAGCTCTGGGGCATAGACTCATATCCCATGCAGGGGAGGAGTTCGACCCCTAGTAGCTGGGAGAGAGGGTATTTAAGGGAAGAAACGAAACCACAACCCAAAGGGGGTAGGGAGGGCATCATTGAAAATTCTGAAAATACCAGTGATAATCACAAGGGGTTAACTCCCTGTTTCTCAAGATTATTTTCAAGATTATAGTCTAACTTTATGGTCAGCTAGTTCCTGGATCAGAGCCACTGAACTGGCTAACCTAGATTTCTGGCTCATCCCTTCCTGCTAGATTTTTGGCTCTATTCTCTCGGCTAGAGGGGTCTGGATTGATTTATCTGGGTCTTTCACTATTTATTGTGAGAGTTGAGTTGCTGTTTTCTGGAACCTGACCTTCCCTAGCCCATGACCTTGACTTGTTTTTTGAGGACACCTTGACCTTCTCTGACCCTCCCGACTTCCCTTGCCCTCCCTGAATTTCCCTAGTCACATGGTGACCACATGATGTTTCCTTATTGCACCATTGTTTCTCTTCTGTAAACTTACTTTGCAAGTACTCATAATTTTACTCCTTAAAAGGGGCCCAGAAATGGATTTAGGGCTGCTCTCTTTAATCCAACTTAGGAGGTAGTCACTGACCAGCTCTTGGGTCCACCCCAACAAAAACCAAGCTTGCTTCAAATTTGTCTCAAATTGTGGTAGGTCTTATTCTTGCTGGTGAGATTTGTAGATTTTTTTTGTTTTGTTTTGTTTTTTACTCTTTGCTCTTTGAGTCTTTGGGGGTCTGCCACCCAACTCCCAAATAAGTACACAGAGACTTATTCTTCCTTATAAATATCCACCCTTGGCTTGTTTCTAGCCAGCTTTTTTTTTTAAACTTAAATTAACCCATCTACCTTTTACCTCTTTTACTTTTCTCTATTCTATATGTCTTTCTTTTTCTTACTCTGTTGCTGGCTGTGTGTCTGGGTGGCTTGCCCCTGGCTTCCTAACTCTCCTTCTCCTTTTCTCCCTCCTCTTCTTCCCTTCTCCCTTTTCTGATTTATTCTCTCTCCCTGCCAGCCCCACCTATCCATCTCTCCTGCCTAGCTATTGGCTGTTCAGCTCTTTATTAGACCAATCAGGTTTTTAGGCAGGCAAAGTAACACAGATTCACAGAGTTAAACAAATGCAACATAAAAGAATGCAACACATCTTTGCATCATCAAACAAATATTTCACAGCATAAATGAATGTAACACATCTTCAACTAATATTCCACAGCAGGGATTAACAAATATACAGCAAGTCTGAGGCCTGTTTTGTTATTGTCCCACCCAAATTTTATAAAACACTGTAAATAAATAAAACTCAAGATCTAAAAAACGTTTCAGGTAATTATAGAAAGGTCAAAAAAAGAAAAGAGGGGCAGGATACAGAAAACAAGAAACAAAATGGTAGATTTAATCCCTAACATATTAATAACTATATGAGATGGAAATGGTTTAAGGATAGTGAAAGAGTTCAAGAATAAGAATATAAAAATGTAGGTTCCAGAAACAGGAATGTAGAAACAAAGAACTATAAAGTTGTATGGCTAGGAGAATGGGAGCAGGCTGTCAGCAGCTTTCTCAGCAGTTTAAGGATGAACTATTAACAGTGGGTTACTTTACAACTGATAACTCTATGAGCCGTTGTAGGCCATTCTCATTCAAACCACCTCACACCTGAACTTCTCTACTGGGCCTAATCACAGGGCTGGCTCCCACCATCAGTTAAGCTATGTTTCAGGGAGTGTGCTGAGTGTTAAAGCATCCTCACGACATTTCTGTCCCCTCCTTGTTTTCAGAGCCACCTTCCTCTTTCACACAGCCCCCCCCACTCCCCCACCCCCCGCACATAGAGGTTTTGTCTTCCCTGTCCTCTGTCCTTGAGAGATTTGTGATTTAGGCTTTGAGCATCTTCCTGCAGTGACCTTTCTCAACATTCCCCACCTACCTTATTTTTGAGATAGGGTCTCCTGTAGGTGAAGCTGATATCAGACTTGCTAAGTAGTCTAGGCTGTCCTTGAACTCCTGATCTACCTGCATCCAGCTCCTAAGTGCTAGGATTACAGGTCACCACACCTGGGAACTCTTGCACAATGTTCAGGTTTACATTTCTTTGCCAGTAGGATTTTGTGCCTTTAGTTCAAAATCAATCATCAGGAGACAATGATATGTTTTGTCCAATGTAACATTATGGGATTATCCAGTAGTGTGAGAACAAGCCAAAGCACTGGAGTCTGTGACACCAAGATTGTCTGAGAGATCTAGAATAAAGAGAGAGCTAGGGCCAGAGCAATTCTATCTATATTCTCAGCCACTGAGGGGGCTTGAGACCAAGACTTTGTGTCAGTCACAGTAACATAGCAAGACCCTGTCTCCAACAAGGAGGAGGAAGAAAGGTAGGAATAGGGAAGGAAGTAGAAAGCGAAAGAGGAGGAGAAGGAGGAGGAGGAGGAAGGGGTTAGGTCTCTAACTTGTAGGATCTGAGAAAGTGACTTACCTCCAAATATGCACCAGCATAAGCACACACTCTTCCAAGTTCTATTTCTGGGAAAGTTCAGTTATGAAAGCAGGATGCAGAAAAGGTTCCGGACGTTACTTTGGAGAAGCCTCTTTTTTCCTCTTTCCTGCACATGATGGGACAAGAGGTTACAGATTTTGGTCACTGGGTCTGTTATGGCATTTTCTATCTAACATGTCACCCAGTGCTGGTGTCTAGGAACACAGAGAGCTGATGGGTTTGTTATAAGATCTAGGATTAAAAGAAGCAGGTAGTTCCCAGAAGAAACTCTAAGATCAACACTTTGTTCATATGCTTTAGCCAACACACGAGACAACTGTAGCCAGGAACAACGAAGGGCGAAAAACACGAGCCTTAAAACGGTCGCCTCTCTTCACCTTTACATAACCCCCCGAGGTGCGATTTACCCGAGCCTTAAAATGGTCGCCTCTCTTCACCTTTACATAACCCCCGGAGGTGCGATTTGCTGGTGGTTTTGTTTTGTTGACAGGGTCTCTCTACATAGACCTGGCTGGTATCAAATTCACAGAGATCCTTTGCCTTCACTTGCCAAGTGCTGAGATTAAAGGTGTGGGCCACTACAATAGGCTTTCAGGTTATTTGTGTTACATGTTTTTCCTTAAAAAACCAACCTCTCCGCAGACGCAATAATTCCAACCAGACCAAATTAGACTGAATTAGAAGACGCACAGGCTTAATGGCTGCCAGCAGGGAAAACACGGATTGGGGAACAGAGAACCAAAGACCATGAAAAACCAGGAGACCAAGTGTTCATTCTCTGGGGGGCAGTTTAAATAGCCTGTGGGAGTGGTCTTGACCTTCCCTGGGAAGGGCTTTCTTGCAGGTGGAGTTTGGGAGCTTATGCCAGGAGCTGGGGTGAAGCCCCAGCTAAACGTTCCAGGCATTTTTGAATAAGGATGTTAGGGGCTGAGGTGGTGTTTTTAACTAAACATTTTTTAGACTCCTGTATATATGAATGCCAGGGGGCTGGGGTAAAGCTCCTGGCCAAATAATTTGTAAAATTGATGTATAGGGCAAAGGTCAACAAACTTCTTCTTTCTGCAGTACCCACATATTGCACACACAGTCTCCCCCCCCCCCCCGCCATCAACCACGTAGGGAGCAACAGAAAGGAAGGCCCTGACTCATTGTGGCACAGACAAAAGAAAAGACGCAGGATGGGATTGCAGTTTGGTTGGTAGAGCGATTGCTAAGCAGCACCAGGTCCTGGGTTCTATTTTTGCACAAATAAATCTAGTTTAATGGGAAGAGAATCAGGATTTCAGGTTATCCTCAGCTACATGGCCAGTAAGAGAACAATATGGGCTAATGGGACCTTGTCTTGAACAAAAGGAAAAAATGAAAAACTCAAAACAAAAAAGTGATAGAGAATAGAAATGGTATATTTAAGTAGTTTATCTAATTTAGGTAGTTCATAAACCATCTGGCTTCCCTTTCAAACTAACCTGAAACTGAAAGCACATTGTCCACACAATAAAAAGGCCACAGCAGCCCTTCTGTAGCACTTGCTTTTAGAAGAGGCCAGAGACCCAGCCACCAAAGATCTGCTCAGGTACCTGACAAATCTGAACTCTGTCCTCTGAAGGGAAGGCCTCTAAAGTCGAGGGGAATTGGAGAAAAATCTGAGGGCTACAGTGGGTGTAGAATTGCGGGTAGGGGCGGCAGTGTCTACGACTTAAGGGTTAAAATCAGAAGGTCAGTTCTGGGCAAGAAACAGCCAGTGTAGGGAGATGGCTCAGATCCAGATAAAGGGAAGACAGACAAGAGGCTATCAATCTTTCTAGAGACTTAAAAATATAATGCAGGACCACACAGTTTGTCTCCCAGGTCCTGCAGGAAACAACTGGCATCTGTGTACATAGTCTCTTATGTAAATACACTTTTTTCTTTCTGCAGTTCCTGGGTTTTCAGGAAAGAACAGGGATATGCTCAAATAATCTTATTTTTCTCCATACAAACATTCATTAGCGTCTATCATCCTCTTTGCTTTATTTATTCATTTTTAATTTAAGAATTTTAAAAGGTACATTGTTGCTGTATGGCCCAGTCTAACTCAGATCTCAAGATCCTCCTGCACCAGATCTCCTGTGTGTTGGAACCGTAGGCTTATTCTTTTATTTTAATGTAGGATCTTGGAGATCGAGTGCAGATATAAAGCGGGATGGAAGGAGAATGGGAGTGAGTGAGGAGAGAGGGGATAGGGATGAAGGGAAAGAGAGAGACGGGTGTTTTCATTGAGGTCCAAAGTGTTAGCTACATGATTTCCAGGGGGATTTTAATTGGCAGGCACAAATTCCAGGATTTCATTCTGGGGCTGAGGTGACTGAAGCTGCAGCTTCAGTCTGTGTGGGCCAAGGGGCAGAGGGGCCAGTGAAGGAGGCTGTCTATACTTAGCTGTCCATAGGCAAGTAGACACCAGTCTTGTGAAAGGCAAATCTCTGGATCAACCACATGAGGAACTAGGGAGGGGAGGAAAGAACTGGAAGCTTACTGCAGGCTGGCTGAACTGTGCTCCCTGAATGAGAAGTCCAACGCTACAGGATCTCTTTCTACTGGCACCTCCATCTGGGTTTTCTCAAACATTCTGCCTTCAAAACAGAGTTTCGAAGCTTAGGTTTTAAGACAATAAAGGGGGGGGGGAGTTCTAGCTGAGGCCAGAGAAAGAGCTCAAATGTGGAAATGTGTGCTGTGTAAAGAGGCTTCACTGTCCAGGTGTGAATAACTCAGCAGAAAGATGCTTTCCTGGCATGTACAATGTCCTGGGTTCAGTCCTCAGCACTGATCAATTGGAATCCATGCATGGCGTTACCTCCCCAAAAGCAAACTATGTACTGGAGAAATTTCTTGGTGATTAGAGCAAGTACTTCCTCTTGCAGAAGGATCAGAGTTCAGTTTCATCACCCAGGTCAGGCAGCTCACAAGTGCCTGTAACCCCTGCTCCAGAGGGCCTGACACCTTTGGCCTCAGAAGGCACCTGCACTGAGGTGTGCATACACCCCAACCCAGGACATGCATTCATACTTACTACTAAAGAAGAAAAATAAATATTTTCTTTTAAGCAAATTGTATCAGAATTAACAAATTAGAAATACTAAATGCATTGCTTTGAAACTGGGGTCCACAAGTCTCTATTGGTGACAAGTTTCTAGAGAACTTCTCATACAGTCAAACTTTAGGAACCTTTTTGAATAAGTAGCCGAATCCCAAGTGGCTCCAGGATGTACTTGAGAACAAAGGAAAGAGCCTGCATTTCTATTTCTGGCCAAAGCTTCATTTTTCCTTTGTCTGAGAGTCTTCATTACATCCTAAACTGGCCTGGGACTTGGGATGCCCCTGCCTCCACCTCCCAAGGGCTAGGATTATAGGTGTATGCTGCCGTAACTGGATGCCTAAAAGGATTTCAAGAATTCAGAGAGGATATCTTATGTAGCTAACTATGGTTATTTTACAACAATTAATAATGGTTTAAAGTTGAGGATGTACAGAAAGTGGAACCCTCCACTGCAGGGTTGAACTCCTAGGCCTGTTGTTTCTGCAGTAACCCCTAGAGGCTCAGGCAAGAGAAGCCAAGCTGTGGAGGAGGAACCTTCCCAAAAGCAACTAGTTAGCCACAACATGCAATTCCTCTGCCTTTCTCAAGGTGTGGGGAGAGCCTTTATGTCAAAATGCAATTTAAAATAACACAACAGGATTTGTTGTGTGTGTGTGGGGGGTGAGTTTTCATAATTTTTCAAAAGCCATAGGCAGGAATGAAGGGATGGGTTCACGTCCTTGAGGGGTGACCTTCCTTATCATTCCTTGACTTGTCTTTCAGTGTGTATGTTAAAGCTCTACGCCTCAAAAAGAACTGAAAACAATACATTTTCATAAGACACAATGATTAATAAGGCTTATTGTGTTAATCTACTTTCTTCATTTCATTTTTCTTTTCTTTTATTTGTGTGTGTCCTTTGCTTTGCAGAAGCTTTTCAGTTCCAGGAGGTCCCATTTATTAATTGTTTCTCTCAGTGTCTGTGCTGCTGGGGTTCTATTTAGGAAGTGGTTCCCTGTGCCAATGCGTTCAAGTGTCCTTCCCACTTTCTCTTCTATAAGGTTCAGTGTGGCTGGCTTTCTGTTGAGGTCTTTGATCCATTTGGACTTGAGTTCTGTGCATGGTGATAGATATGAGGATCCCACTTTCATTGTCTTGTATTTGTTTGCAGATGTTCTTGAAGTTGAAGATGAAATCTCTTTCTGGACTCAAAAATTCACAGGATCTGTTCCTCCTGACTTGGTTGTTGGCCCAGCAGGTGATGTTCTCAACGCCCACGCTGTCCCCTGCCCCCGTCTGAGTGATCTGTGGCTAGAGGATGTTAGAGAGCATGAATGTTGAGAAAGTAATTTAAAGATAGTATCAGTAAGATTGTTATGTATGGTGAATATGAGCAATATATAATGTTATACATATAATGAAAATGTCATTGCAAGCCCTGTTGTTTTGTGTACTGACTAAAAATTTAATTGAATAAAGAAAAATTATAGTATCCATAAACACAAAAGAATCAGAGACCTCAACTTTGCCTTTCTGTAGCCCTCATAAGGTAATGAGATTGTGCCCAGGCATGTGCTATATATGAGGTTGGCATATGTGACATCTCATGATGTAGGCTCCAGACAGCACCCAGCACATGCTGATAACTTAGCAAACTTAGCTAGTAACAAAGAACCCTACTTCTTCCCTACAGGTGACAGGCCTGACTGAGCCTCCCAACCTGGACATGGCCCCTGATGCATTTGATGATCAGTATGAGGGCTGTGTCAAAGAAATGGAGGAAAAAGCACCCCAGCTGTTAGAGAAAGACTTCAACATGAATAGACAGTTAGAACTGGAGTGGGAAAAGGCAAGGAAACGGTGGGAGAAGATAAAAAACAGAATGAGCTATCCCAAAGGTTTCCATGATCTCCATGGAACGGCTTTAGTGGCCTACACTGGGTCCATCCACAAAGATTTTAATGGCGCTGTTAGAGAATTCAAGAAAAATCCAGGTAACTTCCATTACAGAGCTTTCCATTACTACTTAACAAGAGCCCTTCAGCTTCTGAGTAACCAGAGTTGTCACTCCGTTTATCGAGGCACCAAGGACAAGTTTCACTATAGTGGGGAAGGCTCTGTGCGATTTGGGCAGTTCACATCCTCGTCTCTGAAAAAGGAAGTGGCTCTTACTGGCTTTCATGGTGCTACTGGGACACTGCACACCATCAACACCTGCTTGGGGGTCTACATAAAAGCGTTTTCTTACTTTTCTACTGAAGAAGAGGTGTTGATTCCAGCCTACGAAGTATACCACAAAGTCAGTGTCACACGAAGTGGAAAGGGGTATGACGAGATT
Source organism: Ondatra zibethicus (assembly GCA_004026605.1). Classification (NCBI taxonomy): domain Eukaryota; kingdom Metazoa; phylum Chordata; class Mammalia; order Rodentia; family Cricetidae; genus Ondatra; species Ondatra zibethicus. The sequence continues at coordinate 5,965 of PVIU01027028.1, read as the reverse complement.
TTCCTGGACTCCCCGCGAAGAGAGAAGAGCAACTTCAACTGCTTCTATAGTGCTTCTACTGAAACAGACAACAGTCATTTAAACAGCTCAGGTGAGTCTGCGTCTGTGCTAGAGGTGTAGCTGGTGGGGGCCATCACGAAATGGAAGACAGGGTGCTCCCTACTAGAAGACATCTGGCAGACCATCGCATACATTGTAGAGTGCCTACAATGATGAAGGGTAGCATTGGTAAAGCCAAGGGGCACATACCTCAGTGACGGTGTATCAGAAAATGTTGAACACAGTGAGGGACTTCAGGACAAAGCAATTACCATGTCCAGCCCTGTGAGCAGTGCTATCAGTGGGTATTCATCCATCCTTTCAAGACAAAGCTCCCCTATAGTTGGGCGTCTCTGTGGATGTATACCCATCTTTCCTTGTGGCCTGGGTTCTCTCTTAATCCCTTGACCAGATCTCAATCTCTGCAAGCAAACACACCATCAATTTTAGTTTGGTGATTACCTTTCAAGACACAGTTCAAGTATCACCATCATAGTAATCCTTCCTTAATACTTCTAGAGAAAATTGCTGTCCCATGCTCTCTGTCACAGGTTTGGGATCAGACTCCATCATAATCTGTTTCAAACATGGTTAGCCTGTGACTCTTTGAAAGTTACCAGATATCTGTGCCTCAGTTTCCCCATTTGAATGATAAAGACCCATATGACAAATATTCTAGGAGTATTAATTTGAGAATTAAAGAAAAGCATTCAGGATATATTTATTAGCATGTGGATATCATCCCAGAAATGCTTTTTATTTTTAAACATGAAGAACCATGAACACATCTCAGACTTCTGATCCAAACTCATCCTGGAGACCTTGTCTCCACTGCCCATCACTCAGCCGCTGCAGTGGCTGGCTCCACTAAATGTTGTCCTAGGAAGCTAAGTTTGGCTGAGAGGCCAGGGAGCAACCCGAAATGAGTTGCAGTTAGCCCGCCGCGTGCCGGGCAATCACAGCTCTAACTAGCCCGGACACTCGGAAGGCTTTCTGGAAACATGGAAGTCTTTGGAGCTGGAAGTGGAGCCAGAGGAAGTGATCACAGGGACACCGTGCATTCGCACAGAGAAATTTTGAATTTGGATGAAGCCCTAGGAAAGCATGATCGCTACCAAGGTACACATATCAGCTAGAAAGAGTCTGTTCATTTGGGAGAAATGGTTGCTGTCCAGTCCAGGAGCCCTGGGAGCCACAGGTGGGTTCTAGTTCACACCCGCTGGCATAAAAAGAATACACACTGCTGTAACACTAGACTCTAGGATAGTTCGGACTCAGAAACCTCTTCTTGGCTGAAGAAGGAAAAGCACTCTGAATAGGAAAGATTTTTTTTTTTTTATCCCCAGTCAGTGTCTTAGAGCACAGGACCCTGGAAGAGGTGGGATCCATCTGTTTGCTCACTTCCTGGTACTTGAGCATTTTAGGGATCCCCAGGAAGCCTGAAGAGCCTAGCCAGGCATAATGGCCCCTAGAGCCTACTCTCCTGGATTTCGAGCTGGATGTAAAGTCCTAATTGTTTAGGGGAGATACCTGTGTCTTGAGAAATCCCACATGGAAACCTTTCTTTCTCCTCCTACCTACAGGAGCCAGAGACAGCTGTGCATTCCTGCTGTTTGTGGTGCTACCTGGACTCCTGGTCCAGCTGCTTCCTCGTGTTGAGCTGTAGCCATTTCCTGCCTGCAGTTTTTGAGTCTGAGTGTTGAAGGGAGACAAGCACTTGGCTGGTTCTCTAAGATCTATAGTAGAAGGAAGGGTGGGATCATTTTAGGGAGATCTACTTTAGCATTCGTGGTTTGCGTAGACACCCTAGGAACCTACTGGGTCTATTGGTGAAACTTTACTCTCTAATTTCAGATTTACTGCCCTTTTATCATCACTGTGACCAAAAGCAATGTTTGTCTGTATGGTCAGCAGCAACAGTTTTAAAGTATGCAATATATGGCGAATGTTACAACCCAGGGAAATAAAACGTTTATAACCACACCCTGTTTTCTGTGACTAGGTATTTGTCTAGGTTGTATTATTTGTTTGAGAATTTCTCCTAAGGCATGAGCTCTGAGGCCCACACAGATGCAGCTGAGAAAGTTCATGCTGTGCATTTCTCAGAGATGCTCCTGTGGTGGGGGCCATGCTGTCACCCTGGAATGGCACATAAATGCTTTGCTAGATGGCAAGGCTCTTTGGAGAGTCCCAGTCCCTTTGGTAAGGACCTAGAAAATAATACTGCAAACCCCTGCGCCGATCTTAGGGAGCTCATGAGCTTCAGGCCTCTCTAACTTTCGCTGTTTATTCTTACAGTGACTCTTAATTTTGCTTTGTTAGTTGTGTTTGTGCCTGAGTTTACTGGGAACAAAAACCTCTGCAGAAAAATTAAATTTCTCTGATCTGTTACAGAAACCAGTTTCTCCAGTTGCCCCTGGCTGCCATCCTGGGTGAGCAGAAGGAACTCGCTAAGGTTAATACGATCATTGCTTATTCAGTTCCAAAAGGAGATAAATATCCTCTATGGAACTTAAGAACTTGGAAAATGGTTTTTTAATATAAGGAAAAGATATAGGACATGAAAGGGCAGACATCTCTCTGGCGCCAGGACATGAACACTTAGATATTTTTCCAATATCAAAATATCAGTAAATGAATCTAAAACACCCCAGTTCCCTTAAAAGAAAAGAACATGCAGAAATTTTTGGAAGAATAGAAATTTAGTCCCAGCTGTTAGAGTTAGGTATTAATCATTACTATTTTGAGAATTTATAAAGATTAGAATTATAACTGTACTCCACATAAAAGTGATATACAGAATATTTAGACACCAGCATACACCTGAAATTGATATTCTGGGCATGACAATACACTAAGATGATTATAAAAATATAAAAGTAACATGTTAAGGCCTGGAGGGATGGCTCAGCCATTAAAGGCTAGGCTCACAACCAAAAATATAAGAGTTTGGTTCCCAGCACCCACGGCTGTCCTTCCAGGTACAAAAAAAAAAAAAGTATCATGTTAAGAACTAATCGGGGGTTACTTCGTAACCACATGTTTGCTGCCAGCTGGGGCAGAGCATGAATAAGATGTGCCTGGCTAGATACAAACATCTGGGTGATGTATAATATATGAGGTCAATGATGTCAAGGGAGTGGAAAAGAAAAAGAGAAACTAAAATGAGTATATGTTGATAATTCTTGGAAAATGATTAAAGAGAAATTATTTGAAACTGCTCATGACTGAATGCATCAGAGCTTTATAAATAAAGACGGCCTGAGCTAGTTGGGGCCATCGGTTTGAAAGACAGCCAGTGGTCAGATGCCTTCATTCTTTGCCAGTTCCACACATCCGTCCTGTGGCACAGAACCCTGCTGGAGCTGGATCCCAGCAGTCCTGCAGGACGAATTGAGTGGGTCATAAGTGTAAAGGCTCACCTAGACAAAGTCACTCCCTACTCTACCCTGTCAGAAATACAGCCGCTACTGAGCCCTGGCAGCTAACTTCAATAACTCTGATCATCTCAAAGGACATGGATAAGCACATTAATTTTTTTTGAAACTGGATTTCTCTGTGTAATATCCCTGGCTGTTCTTGAATATGCTCTGTAGACCAGGCTGTCCTTGAAGACGCCTGGGATTAAAGGTGTGTGCCACCACAACCCAGCTCAGCAATTATGCTTTAAAAAGTTATTATTGCTGTATGTTCATGTTGTGTGTGCTCTTGCCACGACCTTTACACACACTCTGTGGCATCCATCCTCTCCTTCCACCTTTATGTAGGTTCCAAGGGTCAAATTCAGGTTGTCAGTTTTGCACATCAAGCATTTTAACTGCTTAACCATCTCAATGTATCAGGAAGTCTGTGCCCTGTACTCAGCAAGAGTGGGGTTTGCTCCAAGTGCACAACACTTGCTCCGCCTTCCCCATTCTCCACGTCTGAACACAATCCTGTCTTAGTCTGCCAGTAAGCAAGAGCAAATGTTTTAATGGTGCAAAAGTAAACAAATCATCATTAGAGAACTTGCTTGTGGTGGGATACACCTTTATTCCCAGCACTCAGAAGGCAGAGACAGGTGGATCTCATGAGTTTGCAGCGGCCAGTCAGAGATACATAACGAGACCTGTCTCAAAAAAAAAAAAAAGAAAGAAAGAAAGAAAAGGAAAGGAGAGGGAAAAAAGAAAGGAAAGGAAAGAAAGGAAAAGAAAAAAGAAATTGTGGAAGTGGCCCACCAGTGACCGGTTCAGCTTGAGACCCATACATGCGTGGTAGCTCACTTCTGACACTGCCTGGAAAGCCAGGACCCGGAGGCTGGGCAGACCAGAGATCTAGAACAGAACCAAACTAACTGGCAAAAAAAGAGAAATGATTCCTAATGGTATTCTGCTGTACTCATAGACTGTGCCTAGTCCAGTTGTCTTCAGAGAGGCATCAACCAGCAACTGATGGAAACAGATGCAGAGACTCAGCCAAACACTGGGCAGAGCTTAGGGAATCCTGCAGAAGAGGGGGAGAAGGGATTATAGACAGATCAGAGGAGTCAAGAACACCATAAGAAAATCCACGGAATCAATTAGCTTAGGTTCATAGGAGCTCACAGAGACTGAACCGACAACCAGGGAGCCTGTGGGACCGACCCAGGCAGTCTACATATGTTACAGTTGCGTAGTTTGTGGGATTCCCACAGTGGGAGCAGGGGCTGTCTCTGACTCTGTTGCCTGCTTTTGGGACCTTTTTCTTTTTTTTTTCCATATTCTTTTATTTTTTTCCATTCAAAAAAATTTTACATTTCCTCCCCTTCTCCCAGTCCCCTCCCGCTCCCCCCTCCTCCCTCCCGCTGCCTCCCCAAAAGTGGGCATGGCGCCCTGCCCTGTGGGAAGTCCAAGGCCCTCCCCCCTCCATCCCGGCCCAGGAAGGTGTGCAACCAAACAGACCAGGTTCCCAAAAAGATAACACATGCAGAAGAGATAGGTCCCAGTGTCACTGTTGATGGCTTCTCAATCTGTCCCCATTGGCAGCCACACCCAGAGAGTCCAGTTTGATCATATGCTCATTCAGTCCCGGTCCAGCTGGATTTGGTGAGCTCCCATTAGATCAGGCACACTGTCTCAGTTGGGGGACCAGCCCCTTGCGGTCCTGACTTCCTTGCTCATCTTCTCCCACCCTCTGCTCTTCGACTGGACCTTGGGAGCTCAATCCATTGCTCTGATGTGAATGTGGGTCTCCGTCTCCATCTCCATCCATCAGACGAAATTTCAATGGTGGTGATCAAGATATTCATCAGTGTGACCATGGGACAATACTAGTTCTGGCACCCTCTCCTCTGCTGCTCAAGGACCTAGCTGGGGACATCCCTGTGGACACCTGGGTTCTCCTCTAGAGCCAAGTATCTTGCCAGTCCTAAAATGACTCCCTTAATGTAGATATCTTATTCCCTTCTCCAATATCCACCTTTCCTCCATCTCCACCCTCCCACTCCCCCAAGCTCTCCCTAGTCCTTCCCTTCTCCATTCTCCTTCCCCCTCTCCCCTTCCCCCATCCCCCCTACACCCACCTCTATCCCTGCCCCCGTATTCCCAACTTTTGCCTGTCAATCTTGTTTGCTTCCAATTATGTTTTTCTTTGGGTTCACCTTGCTATTTGGCTTCTCTGGGCTTGTGAGCTATAAGCTTAGTGTCCTTTGTTTTATGGCTAGGGTCCACTAATGAGTGAATACATACCAAAATCGTCTTTTCGGGTTTGGGTTACCTCACTCAGGATAGCGTTTTCTATTTCCATCCATTTGCATGCAAAATTCAAGATGTCATTGTTTTTTACTGCTGAGTAGTACTCTAATGTGTATATATTCCACACTTTCTTGATCCATTCTTCCATTGAGGGGCACCTAGGTTGTTTCCAGGTTCTGGCTATTACAAATAATGCTGCTATGAACATAGTTGCA
>PVIU01027027.1:0-21101 GCA_004026605.1 Ondatra zibethicus | reverse complement strand
TTTTGAAACTGGTCATTGGTAAGGCACACCATAAGACTGAGGGAATTGTCTTGACACAGAGAAATTATTCTGAAATCTATAAAATTTAAGATGTGTCGATGAATCAATAGTGAGAGGAGAGATGGATACACTTGTGATAGTGAGAGGAAGGGCAGTGGTGACTATAAAGTCTGCAGGGCCTCAATATTGTATCAGCCACTAAACGTCTAAAGCAGCTAAGTTAAAATAAATGTTTAATAATCATCTAGTTCTAGTATTTTTAAAATGCTATGAAAGACACGATGAATAGAAATTCAAAAATTGCCAATTTTGGTTTTTAAATTCAATTACTTTACATGAAAACCTGGCTTAAACTTTTGTCCCTAGTTATTTGTCTCAGGGTATTAGACAGTACAGGGAACTGGGCAATATACTGAAATCAAGCTGATAATTAATTCCAACATTTTTAAAATCATTTTAGTTCTAATGTGGTCAGATGACTCATGTTCTTTTTTTACTATAATATCTCTGTTTTCAGTTAAAAAATACTTTTTGACACTTTGTGAAATGCACGCACACATGCATGCACACATGCACACAGATACACACGCACAAGTGTGCTGAGTAGAGATAAGAGTGTTACTTTACAAAGCTCAAGCTTTTAAAAAAAATGTTTTCTTTATTATTTGTATAGTGTTCTGACTGCATGTACACCTGCAGGCCAGAAGAGGGCACCAGATCTCATTACAGATGGTTGTGAGCCACTATGTGGTTGCTGAGAATTGAACTCAAGATCTTTGGAAGAGCAGTCAGTGATCTTAACCTTCAGGCCATCTCTCCAGATCCCCATAGCTCAAGCTTTTATTTGTCAAATGGTTTAATCTGAACTCATCAGCTTTATCGCATTTCATTCAGAAACCTTTTTATTACAGTGTCTTCTAAAATGCATGCAATATACAATAAATATGTTAGCATAAACACTGACAAGGAATGACACTGGAATGTATTTGAATATAATTTTATTTAAGCAGAGGCAAACATTTACAATGTTTTCTTCAGAAAATAAACAACCAAAAGAGAAGTTTAAGAAGAAATGTTTCATTTTCATGTTTTGTGAGCTCTTAGGATTAAATATAGTACTTCTTGCAGATATATTCCAGTTTACTTGTACAATTTTCAATAAAACAAGTTCCTTTTGATTTATAAGATACACAGGAGTCTTGCATATTAGTTTCAAAACCACAAAACCTAAAAATGAAACAAATTACACTAATATTGAATAACATGGCATTCAAATCCACATGGTACTACAGGACTGTTACCCTACATACACAATTTAAAAATGAAACCTGTGTGATTTCCAAAACCTGTAATTCATATTGGTAAAATGCTAATAAACTGCAAAGTTATCAACTCCGTAGGGAATTGTAAATATTAATTAATATTTCAACTAAAGAAAGAGTGAGTGGGGAAGGGATGTCAGTTGGTTGTCAGGTTAGAAAGAGAAACCTAAAAAATATAGTGAGCCTGTGAATAGGGCTCAGAGTTGTAGCTCAGTGGGGGAGCATGATACTAGCAAGATCAAAGGCCTGCCTTGGATCCATGGCACTACAATTAAAAAAAAAAAGAGCAAAACGAACTGCATAAGTCACGTAATTAAAAGTTTCCAGCGGTATAAATATATATTTTGGCACCACAGTGTTTAGTCTCATGGTGAGTCAAATATTAAACTCAAGAAGACATTAATAACATATTACAGACGACCTTAGATCTTATATAATGCAGTCATTGCTCTGACAGGCCAGGGGACAGAAAGTTAAACTGAGAGTTGTTCTTGAGACTTGGAACTAAAGGACATTGTGTTAAATGAAGGTGTGCCAACTTATTTCCAGACAAATAAAAAGACTAAAAGTGTCATTTCCTTAATGTTTGCCTTTCTCTCTTCTGGTAAACTGAGAAACCTTCCTGATGGGGAGAAGTAGTGGATCCAAATCTGGAAGGAGAGTGTCAAGACAAGCTTGTGAGGATAATGTTCATCTGCCTGGGAACTGTGTTCAGGGTCAGCTTTAGGAACATCGCCCCCAGCTGGTACTTTTTATGAAGTGATGGGTGAGCAGAGGACTATTTGCTATTGATTTTTGTTTATTATTCAGTTCGTATAGTGTTCTAAAAGTTAAACAAAGAATATAAGCACCTTTTAATGTAAAAAAGGAGTGGGAGGAGCTTTGCCTCCCCAAAAGTTTCTAGCTTGCTTGGGTGGGTTTCAATATGCATGTGTTTCTGTTGCTTCTTTCCAGAATGAGGAAAGTCTAACCTACGTCTGTCCCACTTTCAAATATTTCATAGATATTTCATGTTTGGATCCATAAATTTACATTGGAGAAGAGGTTTGCCTTGTGGTGAGTCTAACCAACTGAAAACTGGTGCTGGGATAGAGTCGATCGCTTTGGTGCTTTTCGAACAATGTACAAATACGTTTGCAAATGAGAAAGCTGTAAAACTGGGGAGCAAAGAGGCAAAGTGTTTATTATGTTATCCCAACTCCTTACTTCTAGTGCTCAGGATCTGTCTGGAGGTGGAAATAACCCTTAAGAAATAACTCTATTAAAATAGGTCATTAGGGTGAGCCCTGGTGTGACGTGGCATCTTCAGAAGAGGGATTAGTGGAAAGACAGAGAGGAGGGCTTTGGAAGGTGGACCTGCTGACATCTTAGGCTCAGACTTCCAGCAGGGAAACTATAAAGAGATAATAAATGCCTTTCATTTATGCCACATAATTTCTTTTAGTTTATTGTGGAAGTTAATAAGAATATTTTCAGGCAAAAAATTCCTCTGCACATGGGATAGGTATAAAAGATTGTCTCCTCAGATCTCTAATGTTGCTGAAATTGTACCCACAACCCTCCATTCACACCATAGCTAAATTAAACACCTGATGCCGTGTGGATACTTACATCCCAGAGGACAAAACCGAATGGTTTTCCCACCGCCACTGTTTGCTAGTTCCATTATAGTAAACTCCAACCCAAAAGAAAGATTCCAAACGGAAAAAATCCTGAAAGTGAGAAAATGGAACACATAGAGTTCTCATCATTATCATTTTATCAGCTCTATGGGAGTCCCTCTGTATATATTTAATCTATGTCTGTAATCTGCAGTCTCATTAAATGATGCTGTATTATAAGACACAAAAACAAATAAAGTGAGTAAAAGTTAAGAAAAATAAATTAAAAAATAAAATCTAAGTGAGTAATAGGATAGTATTGGTTCGAGATGAAAGAAAATGAGGATATTTTTAATGATTCTTCACAGGTTGCTTAGAGACTAACATTACTCTGGCACCTACATGTATATAATAAAGATAGTCTTTATTGGGGAAATACACAGTAAAGTATACACTTTAACTTGATGCTGACATAATTGCTGGAGTTAGAAAAAAAATTCATTCACATTGTCAGTTCGTATTCTAGATGAAGATGTCTGTGTCCTCTTCAAATTGGACTATGCAGGGTTATTTTGTTTTGTTTTTCTTATATCTCTAGCTGAGATATCACTGAGAACAAAAGTTTCCCTCTGAACTCATTACATATACTTATCTATATTTATCTATCTATCTATAAATCTTCATATTTATTTATTGATGGTACTGACGATTGAACTTTAGGCCCTACATATAAGACAAATGTTTTACCACTGAGGTACATTCTTCAACCCCTTATATTCTTCTTTTTGTATGATTTTATTTTGAGAGAGGGCCATGTTAAGTTGTGCAGGCTCGTCCTCAACTCACTCTGAAGCAAAAGCAGGTCTTGATTTTGGAATCTGCTAGCCTTGAATTCCCAAGGAAATGGGATTATAGGCCTGAGCCACCAGGCCCAGCTTCATTGTATTTTTTATAAATGAAATTCCAAATATTATTTTACTATTTTTCTCTTTATGTAAAACATAGGTCTGTCCAATATTTTGCACATAAAAACTGAAACAAAAGTTAGAACAATTTTACCCTTTAGCCATTGATCCAGTGCTAACCGTAAGCAAGAGTAAGTGGCGGTCAGTTTAATCCTGTTAATCCCTCTGGAGATCTCGTACCTTGACTCACATTTGAAGCAACTTACCATCTCCTCTCTGTTTATCCTTATGAGACTGGAATTGAGAGACAAGCAGGCAAGCTGACTCTCTCTCCAGCTTAGCTTTTCCTTGGAGAAGTAATAACAACTGCATCTGAACCAGACCCAGTTGTCTGGGCAGGGATGATGAAGTCCTAGGGAAGGAATGTCTGTCACTCTCCTGAAAAAGTTCACAGATTCTGATGTTGCTTTTTACTTGTTTATAACAACGAACTTGTATACTTAAAATACTATATGACATCCTATGAAGACAACTAAAATAGTCGTATTAAACTCTGGGCTGAAAACACACACTTTTGACTTTTTTCTCTGAACTTTTAGACTTTTTCTATTTCATAAATATACATCTGCTGAGACGTATCCATCCTCGCTGCTGAACTGTGAGTTTTCCTAAGCCTATGGCTTTTGGAGTGGAAACACCCCTTTACATCATGATTAGATTCTCTTTCTTTCTTGAAAAGTTTCACTTCCAAAATGTGTTCTCCCATTAATCCTGTTCCCATACAAAATCATGGAATCCTGCAAGATTGTTTATGCTGTATCAAGAGGTATAGAATAACACCAACAATATTTGTGTATTATGTTACAGTTTGCTATAAATAAAAACCTCTGTTCCACATTAACACTAGTTGTTGAATTTCTGGGACCATGTCATTTCTTTTCTTACTTACGCCAAAGAGTCTTGCCTGTGAAAACTCTGTCTGCTATTCATGAAGTTAATACAAACAATAAATGTGTTTTCTTGATTAAATCTGTGCAGAAAGGCTAGGAAACCAACACCTACCTTTTTGCTGGATTGCGGGACTTGTTCTTTCAGAAGATACTACAAAAATAGTCCACATTATAATTAGCTCTTTCTTTTATAATGATACATAACAGAATTAATAAAAGGCCTCTGTTCTAGAATAATGATAAGCAATTTTTGAGAAAATGTTTAAAAGACCGTGGGGGCTTTTTTGGTTGTTGTTTTCTGGTGATGGTACTTGCGACCCACCCCAATGTCTCATACACAATAGACAAGCGCTCCAGTTGTGCCCACAGTGAAGGAGGAAGTTTGCTAAGTTGCTGAAAGCCTGGCCCAAAGGAGAAAAGGGAGAAGCACTGGGGACACTCACAGTTTGCAGTGGAAACGGTCACTGCTACAGCTACAGCCATCAGGAGAAGGCACATGGCACCAAGCAAACTAGAGATGAGTCTCCACGGGAAAAGTGAGAAATTCTCTGAGAAAGAGAAACCAACAGTGGGATCTAAGCCAGTTGGCAGCAGCAGTGAGGAAATGGGACAGACAGGGTTGCCCCAGGGTCTATTTTCATCAGCAGAGCGTGCCAATGCTCATTTACTTCTGAATCTCATAGCAAGTCTGTTAAATATTTTTCTCCCAAGGTTTAAAAGAAATAATGGCATGTGAGTAAAAGTGTCTGAACAACAGAAATATATTTAATTACTAAAGGTCACATGACAAACTAGTGTATCTGAGATGTTCCATGGAATTAGTTTAAATATCCTTAATTTAAAACAGAATTCAGGGGGGCTGGAGAGATGGCTCAGTGGTTAAGAGCACTGACTGTTCTTCCAGAGGTCATGAGTTCAATTCCCAGCAACCACATGGGGGCTCACAGCCATCTATAATGAGACCTGGCGCCCCCTTCTGGCATGCAGGCACACATGGAAGGAATGCTGTATACATAATAAATAAATAAATCTTTAAAAAAATAAAACAGAATTCAGTACTCAATATAGGAAATACAATTACCACAAAAGAAAATTAAGTCAAAAATCAGTGAATAATTCACAATTTGTATAAAACAGGAACTGATGTAAAAAGCTTTCTTATGTAGCAGTTATGGTTAAAACAATAAATAGAACTGAGCCTGTAATTACTATATTTGGTCTCTATCACCCGTTTGAGGGTGTGTGTGGGAAACAAAGCAGGAATACAAGTTGAAACCTAGATGGGAAAAGATTGGTCTAGCTCTGAGTTCCTCCCTGTAAATGTGATTGCATTCTGAATTAGGAAGCCAATGGAACATCATTTGACCGGTCCATTCTCCCTCCACATTTTCTGACTCTTTTCTTTAACCCAGTGAACATGTACCACGGTTTACAATGTAAGGATGAGACTCCAGTGACAGAGCTGAGAGGGGTGGCCCCACTGCATCTGTCTGATTAGCACAGACTCAGCTGAATGGATTCTACCTTCTCTCTGCAAGAAAATGGCCTGGGTCCAATTCACATCCATAATAGACTCTAACTTCACCTTGATCTTCAGTACCACACAGCAGCCCACTTGCTCTTGGTCAGCTAATCACATCTATTTTTGCTTTGATTTGTTTTGTTTTGCTTTGTTGCCAATATTTCATTCCAAATACTCACCACTGACTGGAAGCAATTTTCCCTTAGGAGCATCAGTGAACATCAACAGACTCTAAGTGAGCATTCTATAAAAGCAAGTGTCAAACACTTATGCTTCACTGCAATAGGTTTTTTGTTTACTTTTCATATGGGGGTTAGTTTTTAGACTGCCTAAACTCCTATGGAAAACTTAATTTGCTTTCTACTTTCTCTGCTCTAACAGTGTCCTTCACTGGGAATATGCCTGTCTTTAAAGAAATAAGGTAGGACTGAAAGAAGGTGGCATTCTGGTTCCCAGCATTTAGCCACTCAAGTTCAAGTGTTTATTTTGTATTTATTGGAATCTGTGAATTGGCTTCTGCAAATACCTAAACTCCCTTCCTCTATCTAAGCTTGGATCTTCCAGATATTTAGGTCTGGAAAAGGCAAGCCTGTGAAAATCGGAAGAGCATCCCAGAAATAAGCTATAATCTATAACTACATTACCTACAAAAAATCTTAACAAATATTTGATTTTATCTTTGCTGATACCCAAATTGTTTTTGAGTTTCATGTCTGAAAGAAATACATCTGTCTTTTTTTTGTTTCAGGAAAAAATGAGATTAAAGACTCAAGTCTCCCTGGTCCAGAAACCCACCAGCCCAATCAAATTCTCAGTGCCCTAAACAAGATTGCAAAATCCAGTACCATAGAGAGCTACAACCCGTCATTATTTTACATTTTAATTCCTAAAATGTTGTAATCAGGGAATTCAGTCCCAGCCTTTTTCATTTCTCAAAAGTTGATTTTTCCACTCAAGGCGAAAACAAATCTCACTTAGTGATATGGGATTCCCCTCTGTATGCTGTGAATACCATTGGTTAATAAAGGACTGTCTTGGGCCTGTGCAGAAGGTAGGTAGGGAGGGTGGGGGGGAAACTAAACTGATTCCTGGGAGAAAGAAGGCGGAGTGAGGGTGAAGCCATGTAGCTCCACCAGAGACAGATGCTGGAACTTTACCTGCTAAACCACAGCCTCGTGGCAATACACAGATTAATAGATATAGTCTAATCTAAGATACGAACTAGCCAGAAATACACTTAAGCCATTGGCCAAACAGTATTGGAAATAATATAGTTTCTGTGTGGTTATTCCATGGTCTGATCAGCCAGGAACAAACAAGCGGCCTCCAACACAGCTTAGTGAAAAGTTTAATAGATCCAGATCACTCTTTAAATTGTTGTGGTATTGACCATGTGGTCTTTCTTATGGTCTAGATTAAGTTGATACTTCATTTAACTTGTGTGTTTTTAACTAGATTCAGAAAGAAAGAAACCTTTCTGTCACTTTTATGTCTCCCTAGTACATAACAAACCTTAATCTTAACCTAAATTTTCAACAGTTGCTCCATGTTCACCAAATACAGTATCATACCTTCACCAGAGATGTCTTCTGCTGTGTTTTTGTGCTTCTTATGTTTTTGGTGCTTTTCCTTCTGCTCAATGAATGGGAATTCATTTGAATGAAATGTATTCTTAACATTTTTCTTTGCTTTGCACTTCTGCTGGGATTTCACATTTAGGGTAGAACAGGTCATAGGCATTTCATTCATCTTCATAAAGAGAAAAAACTGTGTGGGAGAGAATACAAATATCAGCATATATAATTTGGGGATGTATATTTTAGTAAAAAATGAATAAAGCAATTAATTCCAAAAGATTTTGTGTTGGGAATAGATATGCACATAAGTTTTTATAAATGCATGTTTTCAACTTTAAAGTTTAAAATATATGTAGACTTGGTACCAAAACTTTAGAAGCAACTGAAATAAAATAACTTTAGAGAAGTTCAAAGCCATCTTTTAGTTTCTAAAACATTTTGGTACTGAGGCTCTAACCCACTTTTCTAAGCTATGCAAGTGCTTTACCAGTGGGCTACATTCCCAGCCCTTGGTCTTTCAAGACAGATTCTCACTATAAAACTTGACAGGCTTTAACTTCTAATTCTCCTGCCTTTATTTCCAGCGAGTGATGTTCTAGGCATGTGTCCAGCCAAATAAGTTCTTAAGTAAGTGTGACTTGGTTGACTATGTAGCTCATTAGTACAGTGCTTAGCATACATAGGTGCTAAATTTTGTCTATAGCACCACAAGAAGAGGGAGTGGGCAAGGAAAGAAGGAAGAAAAGCCAGCAGCCAGCCTCTCAAGTCACAATAGCAACAGAGATGCTAAAAGCGTCTTCAGAATGGGGTGTTGGCTGACTCCAGAGCTCACGATATGCTGCTCCTTTCTTTGTAATTATGTAGATCACCTGAGAAGAGGTGTCAATTCCAAGCTAGTGACAGAGCTGCTGATGTGACTTTAGTCCTGCTACCCCGAAACAGAATGAACTTCCCCCTCAGTTTATCTTGGGGGATAGAAGACCCCGACAGGAAGGAAGAAAAGAAGTAATTCTTGTCTTTAATATAAACTGAAAAATAACATCCAGGAGGCAGAGGCAGGCAGATTTCTGAATCTGAAGCACTTGGCAGTTGGTCTACACAGCAATTTCTAGGCCAGCCAGTGCTACATAGTGAAAGTCAAAGACAAACAAACAAAAACAACCTCCAAAACTCAAGTCCAAGTGGATCAAAGACCTCAATACAAACCCAGTTACACTGAACCTGTTAGAAGAGAAAGTGGGAAATATCCTGGAATGCATTGGCACAGGAGACAACTTCCAAAATAGAACACCAGCAGCACAGACACAAGCTTAATAATTAATAAATGGAACCTTATGAAACTGAAAAGCCCCTGTAAGGCCAAGTACACTGTCAATAGGACAAAATGACAGCCTACAGAATGGGAAAAGATTTTCAACAACCCCCATCCTACAGAGGGCTGCTCTCCAAACTATATAAAGAACTGAAGAAGCTAGGCATAAAAAACAAATAATGCCATTAAAAATGAGGTACAGATCTAAGCAGAGAGTTATCAAAAGAAGAATCCCAAATGGCCAAGAAACACTAAAAGATTGTTCAACATCCTTTGCCATCAGGGAAATTAAAATAAAACAACTCTGATATTTCACTTTACACCTGTCAGAATGGCTGAGATAAAAAACACAAATGACAGCTTTTGCTGGTAAGCAAGGGGAACATTCCTCCATTGCTGGTTGGAGGGCAAACTTTGTACAGCTGCTATGGAAATCTATATTACAGTTTCTCAGAAAATTAGGAGTGGATCTACCTCAAGACCTAGCTGTATCACTTTTGAGCACATACCCAACGGAAACTCAATCACACAGCAAGGACATTTGCTCACTATGTTCATAGCAGCTTTATTTGTGATAACCAGAAGCTGGAAACAACTTAAATGGCCCTCAACTGAAAAATGGATAAAGAAAATGTGGTACATTTACACAATGGAGTATTCTTCTGTTGAGAATGCTCTGTTTAGGTCAGTAACCCATTTTTAAATTAGATTATTTTGTTTCTTGATGTTTAGTTTCTTGAGTTCTTTATATATTTTAGATATCAGCTCTCTGTTAGATGTGAGGTTGGTGAAGAGCTTTTCCTATAACTGTAAAGAATAACTATGCTACAACCCACAGACCCAGAGAGCTAGGTAACAAAAAGGTCCCAAGGGGAGATGCATGGATCTCCCTAGGAAGGAGAAGTAGAGGCGATCTACTGGTTGGACTGGGGGTGGGTGAGCATGGGAACTTCAAGGATCGGGTTGTGGAGTGGGCTGAGGGAGACAGTGCTGACAGACATGACTGGAAAGGGGGCTTTATGGAGCCGGGCAAAAGCCTGAAGCAAAGAAAACTTCCACGAGTCTACAAAGATGGCCCCAGTTAAAACTCCTGGCAGCAGTGGAAGTATAGCCTGAAGTGGTCACCTGCTGTGATAGGACTGATGACCACCCCGGTTGTCATCAGAGAGCTTAATCCAGTGACTGATGGAGGCAGATTCAGAGACCAATAGCCTAACTTTGGACTAGCTTGAGAAATCCTGCTGAGGAGAGGGAGGGGAGATTGTAGGAAACAGGGGTTAAGAACATCATAGGAATACCCACAGAAACCATTAGTCCAGCTCATGGGAACTTACAGAGTCTGAACCAACAACCAGGGAGCCTGCATGGGACTGACATAGATCCTCTGTGTACATAGGACAGTTGTGTAGCTTGGTCTATATGTGGGATTCGCAGCAACAGGAGCAAGGGCAATCCCCTGTGCTTTCACTGGCTCTTGGGAACCTATTTCTTATGCTGGATTGCCTTGCCCAACCTGAATACAGGGGTAGTACTTGGTCTTAAGGCAGCTTGATATACCATGCTTTGCTGGTCTGCCTTTTTCTGAGCTATTATGGATGAGGGGTAGATTGGGGGTGAAGGGGGTCATAACAGTGGTCAGTATGTAAATAAATTAATTAAGCCTAAAAAAAAATAAAAGAAAAATATGCACCCACAAAACAAAAAATAAAAAATAGCTCGTGAAATTTTTTTCAAATCTGTATTGTTGGCCGGGCAGTGGTGGCCCATGCCTTTAATCCCAGCACTCAGGAGGCAGAGGCCGGTGGATCTGTGAGTTCGAGGCCAGCCTTGTCTACAAGAGCTAGTTCCAGAACAGGTTCCCAAAGCTACAGAGAAACCTTGTCTCGAAAAACCAAAAAAATAAATAAATAAATCTGTATTGTTGCTCAAGCAATGTGAATTTCTCAAATGAACCAACAATTATTGAACCCAAGAAAAGTCAGTGATGACTCTAGAAAGAACTAATCTTCAAAGCTCCTAGGCACAACCTTCTTTAAGGTCACTGATGCTCATACTGTAAAATCAAGTGATTTTCTGTTTATGTGACTAGAACCCTCAGTGTTCCTGGCTGTACCTCCTAGGTAGCATTTTATAGCCTGTAATTAGAGTGTGGGGCTCCGATATGCTTTTCACTCTTTCCTCCAGTGAGGTCATTGTGAATGATTCTTGTACTAAGTTGGTATTTAAGGAAGTCCATACCCCATTGATTCAGTCCATGAAAACAAACAAACAAACAACAACAAAAACAGTCAAGACAGACCAAATACCAAAATATCTAAAATTTAATTGCATGTTATCTCCTAATTTTGGCTGTCCACAGCAAAGCAGGAGAACACAGATCAGACAGCGGTCACTTATTTGTGACTCAGATTTCCAGAAGAGTTTCACTGTGAAAAATAACCATACCTGAAAGTTACTATACAGAACTGGAGTTGGTGGTGTCCTTACTTTGGTCTGTCACTAATTTCTGTAGATTGGAAATATGCGTCAAATAAAAAGAAGTCTTGCTTTCTTGTATACTCTGGTTAATGTTTGTTTTCATTAAAAATGTCTTAAATAAGGCTGGGGAGATGGCTCAGAAGTTTAGAACACTGGCTGCTTTTCTAGAGGACCTGAGTTCAATTCCCAACACCCACATGGTGACTCACAACCCTCTGTAGTTCCTGCCCAAGCTATGACATATTCCCAAATAGTCACCTGAGGCACCAGGTACACACATGGTACACATATGTACATGAAGGCATAACACCTATACATATAAAACAAAGAAACAATACAAAATTTAAAACATGCTTTAAAGGGGAATTATTTCCCCAAGAACAAATTATGTTAATTATATGTTCCAAAACTTCAATCAGAAATGATTAAACATACCTGAAACAAGGTGGAAATCCTGGGAACTTATGCTAAAACTTTAATATGTGGTAATCAGCAGAGTGGGGAGCGGGATATGAAGGAGAGAACTGGGAGCCCAGGAGAAAGCATGCTGCTTGATCATGCTTTACAGTTCCCACAGCAAAGTCCTCCCTGCTGCTTTGCATTTCCCGTTAGCACCCACAAGATGGGTGAGAGCACAGCTTAGAACTCATGTGAGACAACAGCAAGCTGTGGATCTTATAAACAACAGAGAAACATTGGTGATATCAAATAGATCTTTCCCATAAACATCTTTTCCCAAAATTTTGTTATATCTGCATCTATGGAGCCAGAGTTTGAACTCACTTGAGTCATAATGACATGAGTAGTGTGGGGGTGGGGGGGCAGAGACTGTTCACTTCTTTCCCAGTCACCCGGACCGGAAATAATCACACTGAAACTATATTAATTAAAACACTGCTTGGCCTATTAACTTAAGCTTCTTATTAACCCATTTCTATTATTCTGTGTATCTCCACAAGGTTGTGGCTTACTGGGTAGATTTCCATCTGGTGTCTGTCTCCTTTGGCAGCTACAAGATGTCTCTATGACTCTGCCTTCTTCTCTCCTCTATCTCTGTTTGGAATTTCTGCCTCTTTCTTTTCTGCGCTGCCATAGGCCCAAACCTGATTGTTTATTAACCAATGGGAAAAAAAAAACCATATTCACAGCATACAGAAAGGAGTCCCACATTGTGTGTGTGTCTGCGTGTGTCTATGTCTCTGTGTGTCTGTGTGTATGTCTATGTCTGCGTATGTCTGTGTCTCTGTGTGTATGTCTGTGTGTGCCTGTGTGTATAGACCCCCCCTTAGCCTTCCTTTGAATTTAACGCAATTTTAGACAGTTTTCTCCCAGACTATAACTCACTGGCCTTCATGTTTTTAAAAGCATAGACCTTTGTAAACTTGTTTGCGCATTTTTTTTTTTTTTTGGTTTTTCGAAACAGGGTTTCTCTGTGGCTTTGGGGCCTGTCCTGAAACTAGCTCTGTAGACCAGGCTGGTCTAGAACTCACAAAGATCCGCCTGCCTCTGCCTCCCGAGTGCTGGGATTAAAGACGTGCGCCACCACCACCCGGCCTTTTTGGTTTTTAGAGACAGGGTTTCTCTGTAGCTTTGGAGCCTGTCCTGGAACTAGCACTTGTAGACCAGGTTGGCCTCGAACTCACAGAGATCCTCCTGCCTCTGCCTCCCAAGTGCTGGTATTAAAGGCGTGTGCCACCACCACCCAGCTTTTTTGATAAAATATTTTGGGGGCGCATTTTTTTATATTCCTTTGAGATATAAATCTTCTGCCTATTTCCAGATGTATACTCTAGGAATGTCTCTGTCAATGACTTGGAAGCCATTCTCTTAGGGTTCTGTCATTGAGAAAGAGGTCTTTGCATAAATTCAGGAAGCACACCCTGGAAAACCGGGCATTTAAGTCATTAGCTGACCTCCTCCATAATACCCTGTGGATTTTCCCATCAAGCCACATCAGCTATCTCTGTTGCTTCTGCTTTTTGTTTCAAAAGAATTGAGTCCCTTATCCCCTTATTTTAATCATCTCAAACAAGTTCTTCTCCCATCTAATTCTCTCCAGTACGATTTCTATCGGACTGTGTGTGTGTGTGTGTGTGTGTGTGTGTGTGTGTGTGTGTGTGTGTGTGTGTGTGTATATACATATATACTGTTTGTAGAAGCTTTGTCTCTGGCTGTGTATACTTATATACTGTTTGTGGAACGTTTGGCTCACACTTTGCATTTTTCTGTAAAATTGAATGTTAAGTGATTGAATGAAAGAAAAGCAAGAAAAAGAGAAAAGGAAAAAATGAAAACTTTAGTGACTGTTACTCTTTCCAGGCCAGACTTTCAGAATCATTAAGTGTCTTATATCCTAATAATGAGGAGTTCAGACAGACCATGGAGCCACAGGGACTTGAAGAGTTCCGGCCTCAACAATGTGCAGTATGGTGGGGACTCTAAGGGAGAATAAGGCCATTATCCCCTGAGCTGCAGTCTGGTGGGAAAACTATATTCAAACTGCCCTCATCCTGGGTCCCTTTTCATGTCCCTAAGAGTTCCCCTTTCAGACAGTGGCCCAGTAAACAGTGACCAATACTCCAGAGGGCTCAGCCTTGGGAAGCTGACCCTTAGAGTCTCAGGGGTTTCTACTTGGGTGCAGCTGGAGTTCTCTGGCTGAAGTAAAGGTTTCCAAAATAAGTCAAAGTGATGCAAACATGACCTGTTTGTTGATTAGGAGAAAGGGCATATGTATTTTTAATTGCATCAGAGAGAAGTGCCCCTCCATGTGCAATCAAGCATGGAAAGGGATTTGGGGTCTTCTGGAGTTACACTAAAGGAGAGAAAGAAAACAGTTTGACTTACTCATCTCCTTCCTGACAAATCTTTAAGTATATATGAAATCACACAGTGACTATGTGCATATTAGACAGGTTTGCATACAAGGAAAGGATTAATTTTAAAAGACAAAAATATGAATAAAAAATAGAGTTCATAGATCACAAAAAAATTTCAAATATATTTTATCCTGGGTACAGACAACTGACCATTATAGCAATTCTCTGTGTGATATTTTAGGCAGTATAATCTCTGGTAGCTTCTGTGTTGAGAAATTTTCAGCCAACTTTGTCCAAGCTCTTGACTCAGCCAGCAAGAAACAGGTACAGGGAGGGGAGCACACAGGGCTTATCCCCTTTTCAGGACCCTTTTACACATGCCCTCCCTTTCCTTTTTACTTTTCTTTCTATGTCTGTTACTTTCCTGAAAATGATATGATTTCTTTTCTCCTTATAGCTGAATAATACTGTGCGTATGTGCATGTGTGCATGTGTGCGTCCATTCATCCACAGACGTAGGCTGATTGTTTAACTCAGCAATTGTGAATAGTTCTATTATAGTATGGGCCTGCAGAAATTACTACTTGAGTTTTGAAGACACTGGCCTAGATCTGCAACATTTCACCCTCTGCACAATCTTTCAAGTTCCAATCTAGTCAGGTGAGATCCTTCCCAGGAACTTTCACGTGCATGCCTGTCATTGGAGGAATAGTTCGCAAAGACTTTCTCCCACTCTCTAACCTGTCTCCTCATTCTGGTAACTGTTTCCCTGTCGATGTAGAAGCTTTGATTTCATTTGATAATTCTAGCTGTGATTTCTTGCACTGTTAGAATCCTATAGCAGGCTATCACCTGTGATTTTTCGTCCTGAAGTGTTTTTTCCTTGTACCTTTACAGGACTTTTATTCATGCACTTATTGAGTTTGTCCTTTCACTTAGAAGGTGCTGAGCTCTTATAACGTCTAAACTTGCAGTCTCGCATTTAAGTCTCTGATACATTTAAAGTTTTGTTTTTAATATGGCATTGTAACAACTGAAGCTACAAGAAGTTGTCAAGTGGATCTAGCCTGCCACCTAATGTCTATGCAGAAAATGACTACAGTTATTTTGGAAATCCAGCCTTGTTGGGAGCACAGCACTAAGGTCCTTGGGCCCACATTTCTCCACAGGAACCAGAAATGTTAAGCACACAGAATTGTCCTCTCAAAGCAATGGACATAAAACCTGTTCTCCTATCCAGAAATCTTGGAATTGGAAGTGATTAGCGGCCTGGTGAGCTGCATTTTTCTGGTGCACCAGGTCATATCAAGCTCCTATGACCAGGATGGGAGTACATTACAACCAGGGATTCCCCAAGCTCCCACAACCATGACCTGAGGTGGGCATTAATTTAAATGATCCTTACATTAACTATAGCCAGAGACTCCCCAAGACTACCACAACTAGGACCAGAGATGGCTAATAAACCAAATGAGCCCTACATTATCTGAACAACCAAGTCTGAGCCAGACCCTTCTTTAGGCCTTTAAAATAACACAGGTAGCCTATCTCTAGAATCTATCTTCTTGGAAGAATAACATGTAACCTAAGTTTAGTTTCAAAGGAATCGTGCTTTCTTATGCATCAGAGACTATATTACACCAGGAAACCTTTTTTCCAAATTATACTGGGTTTAAGTGTGCTGACAATAAACAATCTGGCATCAGACTCTGAGGTTTGATCCAGGTTGATGAAGCCAATCTGATCCAAGTTTTCTTTTGCCCCTCTTGTGGTTCACTTCTCTACCTGCAGGGTACCCCTCACAGCCTTCTTTGTGGTGAAGAAAGTTGGGGGTCACATATATGCCTTGTAAAATCATCAGTTGGAGTCACTCAGATAGGTAAAAACAGATGATACGTGACTTATTTTCCTACAGATAAATAATCCTGCTGTTGATAAGTCAGCTGAAAGTGCAGAATTATAAGGAAAACCAGAAAAAGAAGATACATTCAATGTGTCCAAGGAGATCCAGCGCCCATTTCCTACTCCCAAGTCCTCCTTCTTGATCCTGACCTAAGAGACTGAGATAAACTCTAGCCCATCATTGACCCATCATCGTCTGAGCTTCAGTCTCATCCTGTGAGGTTGGTTGAGAAGGCAACGTCTTTAGGAAGGAACCAGGCCTCTCTATTATGAAAGAATATACAGAGAGCTGCTCTATATTTAAGTGAAAAGGTTTGGATGAGAGTCTTAGTTCTGTCCATCATTAGAAACAAAACCATGCACAAATATTTCTTTCCTTTTCTGAATTTATAAATGGTTAAAAAACTAACGTCTCCCAAAAACACAGATGTAAAGACTTGCTCGCTCACCTCACCTGTGGCACTGATAGAAAATGGTAGTACCTTTAGACAGGGTCCTACTGGTAGAAAGGTGATGGGGGTGTGTCCTGGAAAAAGAGATCTCTTGCTTTGCAGGAAGAGGGTAAGTAGAATAGGGTAAGTAATCTACTTCCACAGCATGGCTTCTGCTGCCACGATTAACTGTGCTAACAAGGGTCCAGAAGAGGAAATTAGTGTATGTGTGTGGGTGTGGGGTGGTCTCTGCAAACACTACAGCCCTCATCCTGTCGATCCAGGACAGGGAAGAAGGAAATTCGATTCAACACAACTCAGTAGCCGGTGTTGGTTCTAACCAGTTTGTAGTTTATTTTTGGTATATGTAAGCACAGCACAATTTGGGGGAAAGTTTCTTAGTGGTACTTAACTCAAACTCATATGCACAACAAAGTTTAAGACATGACTGCATCAAAACTCTTGTGAAGTACAAGTGACCCCTCCCAAAAAGATGGGTTCTATAGATTAACTGAGGAAGCAGGCTCAAGGTAAACAAAGTATATGATAAGAGTCTGAAGTGGATAGTACTGTTGATTGACTGAGATAAACAGGCTCCAGATAAATCTGTGGGTGAGTCACTGTAGCCCTGCCTATGCCTATACAGATAACAGAAGCCTACTGTTAGCCTTCTGGGCAGAAAACAGGTAATTTGTATCTCTCATTTTCAAGATACAAACTTGCAGGTTTAACATTCCTGGTTTCCCTAGAGTTTCTGTGAGCACAGGTACCTACATACCTTCTACATCTCCCCCTTTTCATTTTTTAAAGAGAAAATAGCTACTGTAATAGAGGACAAATTTGAATACATTGCATACAAGGCTAGTCTAACTAATATAGGCAAGCATAAGACAGCTATAACAATGCTTAACAGGGGACCAAGGAAGGATACATCCATCTTAACCATGGTGGTCATTCAAAGGTCATTTGAGAGATTTTTTTTATCTCTTTATGCAGACCACTAATTTGACCATCAACAGTATGAGAAATATATGACACATTAAAGTAACACATGCAGGAAAATTCTTGATGACCAAAATTATGCTTGAGCAACAAATAACCCATAGTAACTCTGTTGTCTAAAACTGTGATTTTTTCCATCACAGTTTTCAATCACAGTTTTAATCTCTTGATTAATTTCTGTTAATATAGTTATGCTGTAATATAAGTAGTTTTACTAATTATACAGGCCATCTTTGAGACCTCTCTTTGGATTCTAGTAATCATTCCTGAGATTGGTAATTTAAAAAGCCTAAAAACAATGCTTAGCATGGCAAAACAGCAGTGTATGCTGTTCTCTATTACAGGTGTGTCTTCTATCCCTCCCCCCCGACAAAACACATTTGAATTTTGTATTTACAAGCTGAGAATTAACACGTAATACAGTCAGCAGACACATCAACACCATTTGGGGTCAGTAGTACTGTGTCCTTGATGTTTCTCCAAGGTCTTGGCTTGAAGACTTAAATCATGATGCCTCCCTAAGTTATCAACTTACTCTTCCACTTGGGATGTCTTCAAACACTTCATTTACCCAGTGGTCTCAGGAATATTGTCCTGGTTGGATACACTGAAGTGGGGACCATCCTGGGACTTCATTCCTTTCATGGAAAGACACAAGTGAGAGCCTTACCCTCCTGTTAGAAGAACATGGGTTCCTTTCCATTCCATTTAACATATATTTTAGGTTGTGTCTCCTTTAGGGCAAACCTGCTTTTGAGCCACAGAAGAAGCATTATGTAGAGGCCACACCAGCTTCCAGAAGTTTAGCTCCCAATTCATGTGGAGAACCCCTGCTCAGTCACAGGACACACTGGCCAGAAGACCCAAGATAAAACAGAAACCAAGAAACAAAGCACCCATCCACAAACACAAACACAGTAATTGGCACCTAGACCTCTAATCACTTCAAAACCAGACGCCTGGCCTTCAGCATAAAAACACAATCAATAACAGACAGGGAAATATGTCAACACCAGAACCCAACAATCACAGCACAACAGACCCTGGATATTCCACCAAAGCTGAAGCAAAAGGAAATGACCACAAAACCACCTTTACAAAGATGATAGAGGTCTTTAAGGAGGAAATGAATTAATCCCTTTTAAAGAAATCAAGGAAAGGACAAACAAAAATTGGAGAGAATGAATAAATCTCTTAAAGAAAACCAAGAAAAATCAAACAGTTGAAGGAAACAAATAAAGCTGTGCAAGACCTGAAAATGGAAATAGAAGCAATAAAGAAAACACAAAGTGAGGGAATTCTAGAAATAAAACATGTAGGTAATGGAACAGAAATACAGACACAAGCTTCACCAACAGAATACAAGAGATAGAAGAGGAAATCACAGGCATTAAATATGCAATATTAGAAATAGATACATGGGTCAAAGAAAATGTTAAATCTAAAAAATGCAAGACACAAAGCATCCAGGAAATGTGGAGCACTATGAAAAGACCAAACCAAGAATAATACAAATAAAATAAGGAGAAAAATTCTGGCTCAAAGGCTCAGAAAATATTTTCAGCAAACCATAAAAGAAAATTTTCCTAACCTAAAAAAGAAACTTACAAAGACACAAAAAGCTTATAGAACACCAAATAGATTGGACCAGAAAAAGAAAGGTCTGCAACATAAGAATCAAAACACTAAACATACTGAACAAAGAAATAATACTAAAAGCTGCAAAGTAGCATATAAAGGCAGAACTAATAGAATTACACTTGACTTCTCAATGGAAACTCTAAAGGCCAGAAGGGCCTGAACAGATGTCTTGTAAATTCTAAGAGACCACAGATGCCAGGTCAGACTAATATATCCAGCAAAAGCTTTCAATCACCATACGAGGAGAAAGTAAGATATTTAATGACAAGGTCAAATTTAAACAGTATCTATGCACAAATCAGTCCCTACAGAAAATACTAAAAGGAAAACTCCAACTCAAAGAAATTAGATACGCCATGAATGCAGAGGCAATAAATAACCTCACACCAGTAAAACCAAAAGAAGGAAAGCAAGCAAGCAAGCAAGCGTACACAGAGAGAGACAGAGAGAGAGAGAGAGAGAGAGAGAGAGAGAGAGAGAGAGAGAGAGAGAGAGAGAGAGAGAGAGAGAGAGAGAAAGAGAGAGAGAGAGAGAGATGGAACTTGTGGGAGCAGCTAACCAATGATTGCTCTAATTTGAGACTTGCCCCACTAGAGGGAGCCCGTACGCAACACTGCATGTTTGACCAGGGTCTGGAGTCTGGATAGCTCAGAGACCAAGGGAAGAAGCAAACATGAATGCCAAAAAGAAAATAAATAAAATGATTCCTAGTGATGTTCTGTCATACTCATAGATTTGTGCCTAGCACAGTTGTTATCAGAGAGACTTCCTCAGGCAGCTAACGGGAGCACATACGGAGACCCACAGCCAAACATTAGGTAGAGCAAGAGCCCTGGCTGGAGGTCTCCAATGCCCTCCCCTCAGAGCTCAGAGAACCACGCAGGAAAGGGAGGGGAAGAACTGTGGGAGCCAGAGGGGTGGAGGACACCAGGACTGCATAGCCTCCAGAACCAACTGAGCAGGGCTCTAGTAGACTCACACTTACTAAAACAGCGATTGCTGAGCATGCATGGGTCTCTGCTGGATCCTCTGCATATACACTATGACTATTGACCTGTTTTTGTGAGAGGCCTGCCAGTAGGAAGGGGGTGTTTCTACTTCTCTTGCCTACTCTCCGGACTCTTTTCCTCCTACTGCTTCTGTCTTTAAGCTTTGATGTGAGAGTTTGCATCTGGTCTTACTGTATCTTGTTGTGCCTTGTGTGGTTGATGTCCCTGGAAGGCCTGGGTGTTTGTTTGTTTGTTTGTTCATTTGTTTGTTTTTCTGGGGGAAGACAAGGCTGTCTGGGGAAGAGGAGAGGTGGCAGGGAGTGGGAGGATTGGAGGGAAGGGAAGCTTCATTCAGGATGTATCACATGAGAGAAGAATAAATGAAGAAAGAAAAAAAACTTTAAAATAATCTTACTCCTACTGATTGTACTTCTGATTTAGTCCCTTCCAGCCTCTAAGGGAATTTGAGAAACATGCAATTTTGTTTGCATTCCCTGGCTATTATATTATTTAGAATAAATATTTTTAAAACTTTCTTGTTTCAATTTGCCCTTATTTTCCTTCTTAGATCCATCTCAAGCCTGCTAACATTATTTTTAAATTTTTTGATATGCTGAAACAAAACCACAAATTTAAATAATACTGAAGTTTTG
>PVIU01027026.1:0-21115 GCA_004026605.1 Ondatra zibethicus | reverse complement strand
TCCTAGAACTCGCTTTATAGACCAGGCTGACCTCAAACTCACAGAGATCTTTCTCTTTAGTGCTGGGATTAAAGCATATACCACTATGCCTGGAAAGACTTATAGTTTTTTAATCTCCTGCTTTTCTGCCCATTCCTCTCTCAGGACCATGGTTTGTTGGTGAAATAATTGATGGCAAATTGGGTTGTTGCTTTTCGTTTGGGATATTTGTTGATGGACATTTCCTGCAAGGTGGTCTAACATTTATAAGTGGAATTATGCAGGTAAGAAATCCCTAGAACATCCTGGCCTTGCTGAACTAACTGTCTGACAGGGATCTCCGATTACTACATTTTTCTACCTCAGTTTCTGGTTTTTCATACTCCCTCTGCCGTGTTATCCTTTGAGAATTACCTCAGTCTTCCACATTCTTTCACTCCAATTACTGAATTCTCTAGGAGAGGAGAGGGCTGGTTTACCCACTGCTGACTGCCAGGGGGCAACTGCAGTAGGGCTGAGTTCAAGTGTTTGTTCTGTACTAGGATCTAGAATGGACAAGTCTGCAGAGTCTCTGAAAAACTTCTCTGTTCATATGGGAAAACTATTATTTCTTCGGGGTCTTGTAGCTAAGACTGAGTAGGAGAAGCCCTGTTCATGTTTCATGAAGGCTAGGCGTATAAAATGGCAGTGTGTATGCTTTTTCTTCCCGATGTTGTACTTATCTAGAGGCAAGCTGTCCTACACTAATCAGCAATACTAAGAATACCACTGCTTCAGAGAAATAGCTTTTTAATTCATCAGTGTGTGCATGTGACAGAGAGAATATTATGTGTATGTATGAGTATGTGTGTGCATGTAACTGCAGGTGTGCGTGTGTGTGTGCGTGTGCCTATGTGTGACTGCAGGCATATGAATGCCACACTAGGTGTAGAGGTCAGATAACAACTTTCAGGAGATGATTCTCTTTCCACCAAAGGTATTGGGAATTGAACTCTGGTTGTCAGGTATTTTCAGCAAGTGATTTACCTGAGGGCTCATCTCACCATCCCAAGCAATCTGTTAAAACTGAAACATAATGGGATCTTAATTCTAGAATATATCCAAGTACTTACCTGGGGGAAGAGATGGGGTTGACGCACGCTTATGCCTTGGGGTCCTCAAGGTCTTTGCGTCACCACAGACTCTTGATGGGTCCATTGTAGGTTTGAGATGTAAACCGTGAACTGTGACAAGTTCTGTAAGGTCAAATGACAAAAGGAAATCCACTGTGAGCACTCTGCTCTGTGCCCACACTCACCCACACTTGTAGCTAAGGGTTTTTCCACAGTTACTGAACATGGGGTCCACTGTGATCCCACGGTTTCCATGTTCTTATCTCTCAAACAGAAGATGCAACACGCATTCTACTCTGAACTTCTGGTTCTTCTTCCTTCAATCATCTGTCCTCAGTTACTTTATCACGGCACAGGCAAACAAAGCAATCAATATCGAATTAAAATTTGAGGACTCCTCCCCACTGCACTCCCAGGAAATGTTCTGTGCCATGTCACGAAAATAAAAACATGCAAAAGTCGTCTTCTGCTACTTGACAAGAATTGAAGCTATAAAAGCCTCCTGAAACATTCCTGCTGTGAAGGAAACTGTGAAATGCAGAAATGAAAATGTGAACGTGGAGTTTTAAAAATTAATAATTAAAAGAAACACATGACTGACACAATAGGAAAATCAGTGAGGAGGGAAGCACACATGTCTTTCAGCCTTGTCCTGAGGTCCACGCAGATGTAGCAATGTTCGCCGGAGTTAAGGACTTCATCTGTCAGAGCTACAGAGAGAAAAGGACATGGGTGTATGGGATGTGCTGACTCCTCCAAGAACTTTCAGGCATAGAGCCTTAGAGCAAGGACTACAAATTCCAAGTCAGACAGTCTCATATCACAAGTGAAAAAAAAAGAAGAAAAGCGAGGATTTC
This sequence comes from Ondatra zibethicus, assembly GCA_004026605.1. Classification (NCBI taxonomy): domain Eukaryota; kingdom Metazoa; phylum Chordata; class Mammalia; order Rodentia; family Cricetidae; genus Ondatra; species Ondatra zibethicus. The sequence continues at coordinate 19,167 of PVIU01027026.1, read as the reverse complement.
CTTAAAGTCAGTTTCTGTGGTCAAAGTGGAATTGTACCAGGTGCTCACAGTTACGTGACCATGGCAACAGTCTGCAGGCTGTGAGTTCCAGGAGTCAGATGTGTGTACTCACAGCATGGAGAGCACACTCACTTCCCAGGACTACTGATGATAACAAAGCGAGGGGAAGCATATGGGTCTCACATTGAACATAAGACTCAGTGAAAACTCCTCAGTTTCCACTCTTTGATGACAACCATTTTACTCAATGCCAAGCATAGGGCTCTGTAGTGGCATTTCATTTGTATTTTAATAAATAAAGCTTGCCTGAAGATCAGAGAGTAAAATGGCTCCTCTGGACAGCCTTACAGACCAGGCAGTGGTAATACACACCTTTAATTCCAGTAGCCACACTAGTTTGCCATAGAAACCAGGCGGTGCATGCCTTTAATCCCAGTGGTCCACAGTTTTAATCCCAGCCCTAGAGAGGATTATAAAATCGGAGGAGACAGCTCTCAAAGTCTCATTCTGAGATTCCTGGAGGATCACCATTTTGGACTGAGGTTGAGATAAGAGCCAGTAGCTGGATGCTTTGCTTTTTGGATCTTCAGGTTAAACACCAATATTGGTCTCTGAGTTTTATTGATCATACTTCAGGGTTCTGTCTTATCCTTCAACCAAACCTAAGATTTCAACAACTATACAAGACTTTCCAGAGTTGTCCATCTCGAGTGATTCTATAAAAAAAAAATTCTAGAAAAATTATCAACTCTAGGAGATAGAAATTTCAATGTATATTATATAAGGATATCAGGGTTTACTATATTATAATCACCTGGAAATGTGATAATGATGCATGCTCCTGCCACATAAACTCCTTCTTTTGTCATGATAGCATGCCCTCAAGATAGGCAATGTGTGAATGAGCATTCCAGCATTAAGTTCATTCATGGAGCACATTTAAGTATACAGTCCTGCTGCCAATGAAAGCTGTGGAATGAACAGGGAACATCAACAGAGCAAAAAGAAGCCTGATGCTCTGAAGAGAAGATTCAAATGATGCTGTGAGGACACTGAACTTCAGTCGTAAGTTCTAACCTGTCTGTGGCTGCTAGGAATCCACAATAGCTCTGCTAAGAATGGCAGATTTCAGGTGAGAAGATTTCTAGTAAAGATGCTTACAGATGCCTCTATACCACAAAGTGTGAACTAAGTGGAAAAACAACCAGAGACGAGTATCATTTGTCCACAAGAGTGTGGAGTAAACTGACCACTTGTCAGTTACAGAATATCAGAAACAGCACCAATTACTGTATAGGTATGCAGTCATCGTCATAGAGATGAAAATAAAACCCTCCTGAGATTGCACTTCTAGAGAATTTAGCTGTGCTAATGATGTCCTTTGATCAGCTGATTGCCAGAATATTTTAGCATGAGATAGATAGATAGATGATAGATAGATAGATAGATAGATAGATAGATAGATAGATAGATCAGAATTCAGAATTACCTTGGTCTCGTCACAATGAAATAAATGGAGAGAGACAGACAGAAAGACAGATAATGTATGAGAGAGATTACAACATGGTGTTACATACAAATATGAGATACTAAATCAAAGTAAGTCAAATAGTGAGTAATTCTAAGTAATACAGGATTTCAGAGTGTGGCAACAGTAAAACTAATATTGAGTGTCTCAAGAAGAAATAAAGACAAGTTTTAACTAGAAGCCTCTTTTCACATCAAACCCTTCCAGATTAATAATAGAAGTTTGGATGTATAGAAAAATGAGTAAAATAAATAAAATAAAAGCAATCGTACCCTCTAGTGAAAATGAATGTAATAAAGTAATAATGTTAAGCAAGAAGGTAAAAATATGAGCCAGAAAGTAATAATTGTTAGGTAAGATCCATATGCTTTGGGCTAAAACTACAAAAAAAGAAAAAAGGAGTGGGTGACATTAGCAGAATGGTTCACCAGGAAACTACAAGCCCTCCTTCTCCACAGAGGCATTGCTTTAGGCACTGCCATACAGACCAGAGCACCTCGGTGAGAAGTCTGGAGACTAGTTAGGAGGTTGCAGGTAGATCCCACTTTAAAACTAAGGAGGTATATTACAGAGAAGGGGTAGGCAACTGGTATAGCTCTCTCCTGCTTCATCCTGCAGAACCTAGGAGGAAACATCCCATACTGTTGAGAGACAGCTCAATCTACTTCTAATTTAGTTTGGGTTTTTGTTGCTGTGAAGAGACACCATGCCCATAGCAACTCTTATAAAGAAAACATTTAATTGTGGTGGCTCGCTTACAGTTTCAGAGGTTCAGTCCATTATCATCATGATGGGATCATGGCAACGTGCAGGCAGATGTAGTGGAGAGGTACCTGCAGGGAACAGGAAGCCAACTGTAAGTCACACTGAGGAAAGTTTGAGCAAAAGAGACCTCAAAGCCTGCCCCTACAGTGACACACTTCCTCCAATAAGGCCACACCTCCTAATAGTGCCACTCCCTTTGGGGGCCTTTTCTTTCAAACCACCACAGTGTCCTGATGAAAGGACAAAAGGAACTAATTCTGTGTTGTTGCCAGGAATGAACTTGGAAAGGCTAGTCTGGGGCTGGTGATAGGGCCGGAAAGGTCTTAAGGTTTCAGTTACTGGGAACTTGGATTTTCCCGTATAAAGACTGGAGCTATCAGTCCTGAGCCCACTGTGTTTTTGGTCTGCCATGCTCTTTCAATACTCCATGTTCCCTTTGCACATCACGGCTTGGTTAGCTTCCTGCTGACTTCATCCCACTGTATGTTAGCTTTCTTCTGACGCTGCCCCATCTATCCCCTGGAAATAGTGTATAAGATGCTGTATTTCTTAATAACTTTGCTTGGAATAAAACACAGCTTCTGTAACTCATCCCAAGATTACCTTCATCTTCTTTATCTCTGATCCCCTGGACCTTCCTTCTCAGCACCCTGTTGCTGAAAAACAACCTGTTGGTCAGGGTCATCAAGGACAGCCTCCTTCTTTTCAATGAAACAAATTGGTTAAGAATGAAATTTTCTGGTTTGTTTGGAATACCTGACAACTGTTTCTGAACTGTCATACTTGCACTGCCAATAGGCATGTCACCAGGTTAGAGCCCACGGGTAATAGAGGAAAGCATGCCTGAGGCACAGTTCTGGGCAGGCAGTAGAAAGAGAAGGAGGCAAGAATATAAGTTTGAAAAATACAATAACCTCAAACTGATGAAACTGACCTCAGCTAAAGACCTTGCAAAGATTAAGAGAGATGATTCTGGTCTTTTAGATGCCCAAATCACAGGGAAAAAAATAAATAGCAAAAGATGGCCCAATGAAAGGAAAAAAAATACTTCTTAAGCTAAAGCATCACAGATTGTAAGCTGCTTATGACATAATTTTATTTCTGTTTTTGCATATGTATATGCTACGTGTGTATGTCTGTTCACATGTGTGTAGGTGAGTATCTGTGGTACACGTGTGGAGGCGAAAGTGTGGGAACCCACAGAAGTGAGCCTGTTCCACCTTGACTTGAGGTCAGAGAGTTTGAGCTTATTTTTGTTCTTTCAAAGTTGTTGACAACGGGTGTGGCTACACACCCTGACCTAGGGTGTGGTTACTTGGTGTTTTGGACATTAAAATGGTCCATCAAGGTGGATCTGCTCCATTCTGACCAAAGGTCAGAGAATTCAAGACTATTCTTGCTTCTTCATTTTAAAATAGGATGTTTGACATAGGGAGTGGCTGCCTACAGGATACTTGGTCTAGGGTATATTCACTGCATATCCTGCCCCAAGCACCAGAATGCTAAACTCAGGAAATAGTGGCCTGATGTTTCAAGTTGAAGCAAGTAACTATTCTGGCTGTCCTTTGTGTCATGTTAAAGCAGTCTTTTGCCTTCTCCCCCTCCCTTTCTTTTGTATTGGGGCATAAAAGCCTATGAAAAATAAATGTGGGCAGATTCAGTACTCAGTATGCACTTGAGTTGCCCTCCCAGTACTATCCTGTGTCTCTGTGTTTCTTTCATATCTCCGTTCCTCCTACCTAATGTTTCTAATCTATAAACCACTTACCTGGAATGTGCAAACCCATCATGGCTAGTCCACGACAAAAGTCACCCCCAAACTGTGGCTTACAACACAAGAGTTTGATATCAGGTGTCTTTGATCACAATTGACTTTAGTTACTGAGTTGGGGGTCTCTAACAAGTACAGAGTCCTTTGATTCCATTATTCTGGTTTGCTGGCTTGTTCCAGTGATCCTGTCTCCACCTCACAAGCACTGGGGTTGTTGATGGGCTACTATACCTCCCAGTTATTTACACAGGTGCTGGGGGCTGAACTCTTACTGCTTACATGGAAGCAGTTGACCTACTGAGCCTTCTCTCCAGCTCCTGGACACAAAATCCTTAAAATTTGTCATAAAGATGTTCATGGACACCACAGAGAAACAACTCTCGGAAAGCAGTGCATGGATAAATTACACCAATGAAGATGTAGAAACCATAAAGAGAACCAAACAGAAATTCTGGGTAGAAAAATACAATAACTGAACTAGTTTAGTTTAAGGATGAGGTTAGGGGGCTGGAGGAGAGAAAAGGTAGAGAATGGGTTAAATAAAACTAAGAATGTATGAGAAAACCTTATCCAAACCCAATAATTTGTAAGTGTGGTAGTTTGAATGTAATTGGCCATAATCTCACAATCCCATAATATCATAGGGAGTGGCACTATTAGGAGGTGTGGCTTTGTTGGAGTGGGTATGGCCTTGTTGGAGGAAGTGTGTCACTAGAGGAAGGAGCTTTCAGGTTTCATATACTCAAAATACCACCCAGTCTGTCAGTCGACTTCCTTTCGTCTACAAGATGGAGCACTCTCAGCTCCAGCACCATGTCTGCCTGCGCGCTGTCACGCTCCTCTTCATTATCACAATGAACTAAACCTCTGAAACTGTAAGCGAGCCACCCTCAATTGAATGATGTCTTTGTAAGAGTCGCCGTGGTCGTGGTATCTCTTCATAGCAATGGTAAACCCTAACTAAAGCAGTAAGTCCATTTAAGTTTGATATATTTGTAAAGGAGTTTGAGGTGAGTTATCCTGGCTAGGTATGCAACACTGCTCCCAGTAGACTTGGGTTGTTAAACAAACATCTCAGTGCCAGGCATGGGATAGCCTACAAGTTCTTGGTCAGGGAGACATCAAAGGTCCCCAAAACAACACAGAATATTACCATTGTCCTTGATTGTCCACAATTACTATTAGGTAAGACCTTATTGCTAAAGATAACACATGGTTATCACATAAATGAAACAACCTGGACCAGAAAACCTCTAAGCTGCTGATCAGCTTTCATAACACTGGAAGGCACTATGCAGCTGCTGAGGGAGAAGCCATCAATGGTACCGCACTACAACACCAACCACACATATAAAATGACCACTGGAGCAGTACCGGGGAAAACAACTGGTTTTAGAATGAGTCTGAGGTCCCCTATTCCACAGGAGAGAATTTACGCCTGGTGCTGTATATGTATTGAAACCAATGGTGTGGTGATTTGAATATAATTGGCTGCCATAAAATCAGCGCAGTGGCCGTATTATGAGGTATGGCTTTGTTGAAGTAGGTATGGCCTTGTTGGAAGACATGTGTCACTGTGTGGGCAGGTTTGAGGTTTCCTATGTTCAAGATACTGCCATGTCTGAGTCCATTTACTGTTGCCTTCTGATCAAGATGTAGCCAGCCCCATGTCTGCCTGCATGCTACCATGCTTCCTGCCATGATGATAATAGACTGAACCTCTGAAACTGTGAGCCACCCCAATTAAATGTTTTCCTTACAAGAGTTGCAATGGTTATGGTGTCTCTTCACGGCAATATAAACCCTAACTAAGACAATGACTATGGAGATTGTAGGCCCAAGGTAAGAACCTATTGTTCTTTTGGTAAATGGCCATGCTGGCATACTGCCTTCTAAATATCTATGCTTATCCCTATAGATTAATGATGCTTTCCACCTTGATTGGTAAAGCATTTTTTGTAGTCAACAATGATAAATAGAGTATGAGTATAATTGCTTGAAGTGCTGAGAATAAGCAATTGTGAGTGCCCAGACTTAAATGTGATGTCTATATTAATTCCCACACATAGAACATCATGGAAGAAGCAAGTGAAAAATGCAAAACTACCCTGAAATTCTGTATCCAGACATGACATGGCCATTGCTCTCACAAACTCACAACTGTGTTTATCTGCACAAAACCATGCCTGTCAAAATTCCAGCACAGGCCAGGTGTGGTGGCTCATACCTTTAATACTAGCACTTGGGAGGCAAGGACAGCATATCCTCTGTGAGTTCAAGGCCAGCCTGGTCTACATAGAGAGGTCCAAGGCACCATTACAGAGAGATTACAAGAATTATTAGCTTTCTGTACCCCATGCATCATTTAAAAGCAATTTAAAGGGAAAATTTCCAATTCCATTTCCAATGTTATGAAACAGACTGAAATATTTAGGAATACAAAAATGGTAAAACATTGTTGAATGGAAGCAAGCAGAGCCTAACTAGTGAAGTCTTGAGTTCCAAAGCACCAGATTACAGAACAAACTAATTTTGGATTTTCTCCAAAATACAAAACATAAAATATCAGCATGGTTGAGGGAGGGGCTCATAAGGCCCCGCCCCTTCCTGAGGAACTATTAGCAGTTATTAGCTTTAGGAAAGGGAGAGTCGGTTTTCTTTGTGGGTGTGGCCTCTGGTGTGTTACTCATGTTCCAGTCGTGGCCCCACAGTTGCGCATACACAGGTAGCTGAACTCAATAGATTATAAATAAGAAAGCAAAAACAATGAAAAAGCCATTCAGTTGGGAGAAGGATGTGTTGAAGAGCAATCTGGGATGAGATGGGGGGGGGAATGATGTAAGGGGTGGATATGATCAAAATGCATTGTGTGCATATATAATTCTCAAAGAATGGAAACCTCTGAGTATGTCTCACACTATATATCTCAGACATTCATATAAACAGACTCACTAGAACTGCAAAAGTAATTTAAAATTTCAGAATATAAAATTAAAAATCAGAAATTTTAAAAACCTTTCTTTACAGCATGCATCATTTAAAAGCAACTTAAAAGGAAAAATTTTAAATTCCATTTCTAATATCATGAAACAGACTGAGATATTTAGGAATGAAGCCAATTACAGATGTGAAGGATTTGTACAGTGAAAATGGTAAAACATTGTTGAATGATAAGCAAACACTAATAAAATCTTGAGTTAATAGACTGAATGTCAATATTCTTGGGACTATCATATTACACAAAGTATCTATAGTTTCAAAACATTCCTTATTAAAATCTTAATAAAATGTTTGCAGAAACAGAAAAACTTATCCTGAAATTTAAATGGAATTTCAGATGATTTTAAGCATTAAAAACAAATTTGGAAGACACATGCTGCCTAATTTGAAAACATATTAATAATCTATTGTCATCAGAACAGTGTGGTATTGGCATAGATACAAACAGACTGAAGGACAATCATACAGAACAGAGAACATGAATAAAATGCTGTGTGTGTGTGTTCAAATTATCTAACAATTAATGCAACATGTCACATGACATTCACCCTTTCCTGCCCTCGCGAAGATGAGTGCCAGCCATGTGGCTGACTAAAGATGGTGGCAATCCATGTGTCGCTTATATCCCAATAGGAAATCATGCCACATGGTTCCTTTAAGATTATCTATACATAGATTTTTTTTAACTATCAACTCCATGTTATAAGTTTTTAAGTTAACTTTTTTCATAGATTTTACAGATTTTTAACCATATCCAATAAAGTAAACTTTTAAATCCTGAGGTACAGAATGTTCACATAAACCAAGTCTAAATTTTTGACTGTTCTGCTTTGTTTTCTTTTCCCTGTTTCTGTGTCATATGCTTTAAACTGACAAAGGACATAAGTAGAATCTTAAAGATGCTTGAGCCAGCTATCCAATAAAATTGAACAGCATAAAACAATTTCAATGTTATCCACACCCAAAAGACCTCTGAACTCCTGCTAAATGGAAGATTATACCATTGATTCTGTATGATTGATGCCCATGGAACTTACTCTCAACAATTGGCACTATGTGTACTCCTGAGGCCTTTTCGCTATTCTGGGTATGTGTGCCTTACTCTCCTTTCCAAAACTGTGAGACATGGTTAGTGCTCCAAGTGTTGTTTTCTTATATGGACCTAACTATCTCCACTGAGTCAGAAAAGTTCCCAGAATTAGGAGTTGTAGCTAGTAATTGAAGATAAGAGATTAGGCTTCCCACAGGGCAGGGTAACCTGCCCTCTCTTAGGACTGGAGGGGAAAAGGGGAGGGGGAGTGGGGAAGCGGGAGGGAAATGGGAGGAGCGGAGGAGGTGGAAATTTTGAATGGTACTATTTATAATGCAATAATAAAAAATTAAATGTGGAAAAAAAGAGATTAGAGAAGAATTAGCCCCCATCTGAATCTTAGGGTGAAATATTTGAGAAAGAGCATAATTTCCAGGGAAAATCACAACTGTTGCATGTTGTGACTGAAAAAGTAAAATTAAAAACCTCCCAAAGAATCACCAATATAATGAGAAAGAAAAGAGTTGACAAGCTAAACAAATTTTGCAAATTCCTCTACAGTCCCATGGACTACTGGTCCTTGCCAAGTGAGAGTCATTTCCACAGGTGTCCTGCCCCTAGGAAACCCACTGGACAGGTAGTCATGAGCTGATCCAAGACTAGGCAGCACAGCTCCTGACAGTTGCCTCGCATAAATGCGTCTTATTCAGTGATGTGTGGTAGGCATACTATTTTTTTCTATTCTGCTTTTAATGAGCATCTACGTTTCTGAATTGGCTGTTAGAATTAATGCTAGCATGACCATTTTGTACATGCCTTCTGTGCACATGTAAACAAATAAAATTACTACAACATAGTTTCATTATGCTTAACCTTAATAGTTATGTCAAAGTCTTACTACATAGTTACAAACACTTGTTCCATCAACTGTAACATATCACTCCTGAACGTTTATGTGCTGGTCTTTTATAGCCAGAATAATAGGTGGTTAGTGCTCTCTATAGGGATTTATTCTTGTGCTCTCTCTTCTTTTTTTTTTTAAAGTGTAACAAATACTTGCATCATCATTACACTGCCGTGGGTAACAGAACTTTACTCTCTGTGATCACTGCCCATTCCTCTTGGTGAAGACTGCTTGTTCATTTCCCAGCTGCCCAGACTCGAAATAATCACACAGCAACTATATTAATTAAAACACTGTTTGGCCTATGAGCTCAGGCTTCCTATTAACTAACTCTTACAACTTAAATAAATCCATTTCTATTGTTTTATGTTTTACCACAAGGCTTGTGGTTTACTGGTAAGGTTCCCAGGCATCTGTCTCCTTCAGTGGCTACATGGCATCTCCCTGACTTCGTCTTCTCCCCTCCCCCACCATTTGCTTAGAATTCCCACCTTACTCTATTCTTCCTTGTCATAGGCCAAAGCAGCTTTATTTATTAACCAATAAAAGCAACACATGTACAGGACTTCACACACCACATTCCATTAGGGTATTATAACACAATATGCTTCTCTAGTACACTGCATATATCACACTCCACAATATCCACTGTATGCTCATTCTTACTTTGCTGTACTTAGTTGTTTGCTGCATTCTATTGCACCGTTGTCATGAATGTGTACTCTTCCAATTAACTGATCATAAATCACAACACAACGAGAACCCTCAGACAGGCCTGGTTCTGTACTCTTTGTGGAGCATGCACTGCAGAAGGGAGCTGCGGGTCTCTGTATAGGTCATGGCTCTGTAGATGTATGTTCCCTTTACCTGCATTTCAGTAGTTCCCTCATTCCGCTACAGGACATCATAATAACTGAATGTTATCAGAATAGCCAAGTCTAAAAAGTCTATGAGTAACAACATTCCGAAATTAAAAATATGGGCTAAGTGTGGTGGTTTGCATTTTTAATGCTAGCACTTATGAGGCAGAAACAAACATATCTCTATAAGTTTGAGTCCAACCTGGTCTATGTATTGAGATTGAGACTAGCAAGAGCTACACAGTAAGATCCTTTTTCAAAATAAATACTTCATTATAGTGATAGCACTTTTGTCTTAACAAATAAAGCTTGCCTGAAGATCAGAATACAAAACAGCCACACAAGTCAGCCATACAGGCCAGGCAGTGGTGGCACACACCGTTAATCCCAGCAGCCACACTAGTTAGCCATAGAGGCCAGGCAGTGGTGGTGCATGCCTTTAATCCCAGCACTAAAGAAGAATATAAACTCGTAGGAGACAGGTCTCAGCTCAGTCTCAGTCAGAATTTGTGAAGGCAGAATCACCCATTTCGGTCTGAGGTAGAAATAAGAGCCAGTGGCTGGTTGCTTTGTTTTTTTTGATCTTCAGCTTGAACCCCAATATCTGTCTCTGTGTTTTTATTATTTGTACTACATCTGGTGCCCAACATTTGGGGTACAAATTCATGATAAAGCTTTTTGCCTGTAACTTTACAGCCACTGACATAAGCTGAAGCTATACGCGGCTGAGGTCACCACCCTACTGACTAGGTTTCTCTTTCTTCTCTGTTGGCGGACTCTCCCTGAATCCCCTTCTCAGACTGCTGCCGAGCTAGGTAGTTACCTTGAAATCCATTCAGGCTTTCACTGTTCTCCACAGCAGCAATAAGCCTCTCATATCTTCATCACCATGGGCAACAAATTTAGCGAGAAAATTGGGAATTCTCCAAGGGAGAAATTAGTTAAAAGAGAGTTTCTTCCCACATTAAAAAATGGGAAACACCATTACATTGGAGGGATTTGGGTCTCTATATGGTGATACACAAGAAATAGAAATAGGTATGTATTTGAATGCAACTTGATTCAAACTATAAGAGAGGAGATCCACCAGGGACCCTCAGAGGAGCTGAACCTCATGCCTGTTAGCCTGTCATGGCAGATCTCTGTAGTTGTGAAGGTGCTCGGAGGCCTCTGGTATATCAGTTACTCTATCAGAGCATATAGTACTCAAGTATTTCTGGGCAAGAAAAATGAACAATTAATTACAAGAGCCTAAGCCATAGTTTTTGTTTGTTTAATTAAGGGGGTTGGGTTTTTAGTTTTGTATTTGTTTGTTTAATCTAGTCTGTTTTAGGTGTGTTTTGTGTATGGGTTTGGGTGTGTGTGTGTGTGTGTGTGTGTGTGTGTGTGTGTGTGTGTGTGCGTGCATGTGTTTAGCTTTCTAGTCCACTCTATCTGGTGATTTGCACTCTGGTGAGTTACAGAAAGTTGCTGTAGACCAAGCTCCTTATGTCCCAAAGTGAATGAAATTTCAACAGCATAGCTTTCAATGTGCACAGCTAAGGAAATGGGAAGCTAAAACCCCTCCCAGCAAATCCTCTGGCCTTTTGGTTTGTGGTAAATTAAGGAAATGAAGAATTCTGTGAGATTTCTGCTTCAGACTTGGAAAGGAAACTGTCTTCTCTATTTATAAACTCTTTCATTTTTTTTTAAATTTTTTCTATCCTCTTCCATTGCTTGAATTTTTGTTTGTTTGTTTGTTTGCTGGGGGGTTCCTAGAAAACAATGTTCATACTTACCAAAAAAGAAAAGTTGAGAAGACTGTAGATTTTTTCAGATGAGCCAAATATTCCCATAATTGTTTGTTGCACAGATTTCATACCCATCCCACAGTTCTGTGAGACAAATTAGCCCAAGTTGAGAATTTATCATACTAGGGTTTTTTTTCTGTTTTTGTATATGCTTGAGATTTTCCATAAAGAACATTTAGGGTTTAAATAGAAGAATGAGGAGGAGAAAGGAAACAATAAAAGCCACATATGCAAATAAATAAATAGTTAAATTTCAGGAGTGAAACACCCAAATGGGGCTTGGTGGGTATTTAAAGGAGCATTGCATATTACTTTATTGAAAAATAAAGCCATTGTGGAAATTTTGGTGCACTGAATTCAAAGGACATCTTTGTGTAAAGTACAACTAGAAAGAAAAAAAGGGTTGAGAATTTTCTATGGAGCCAAAATCCAAAAGACAATCTATATGCTTTCTCACAAATTTTGGAGAACGCCACATTTAACAAGCAGCAACATGAAAAATCTGGGATGTTCAGAGTAAGAGTTGAAAAGCCCAACTTTGTCCAATATCCAAAAATAGTAAAGGATCAGAACACGGAGAAGCTCAGATCTTCTGATTTAGGACTCAGAAAATCCAGCCAGCTTCACAGACTGCTTGGCTGCAGCTCCACAGGTGACCACACAGAGTGGAGTTTCAGGGAAAGAAAATCACATTGTCTCAGTAAAAAAAAAAATACATTCTCCTGCCACCTCTTTAGCATGACTTTATGTGGATCAGCCTTGCTGAGGGGTGGTCTCTTGTCCAGATGAGTGACGGGTCCAGCAGGATGAACTCTTGTGACAGGACACAATGATTTGTCATGTCTGCCCAGGACAAGAAGCAGATTCTGTTTATTTGAGAGGATGAAAAAGGCTTAAGGGAGCACTGATGTCTCCAATGGCCTCAAAGACTTCTGTAACTTTCCCTGCTCAAGATACCCTAAAATTACTTATGTTATGGGCTAAACCTGAGGAGCTGATACAGTGTGTTTCTGCTAGGAAGATCGAGGAATCTAAAGCTGCTCATCAGACAGGCTTAGTGTCAGTAACACCCCCAAGCACAGCAGCCAGGCAGGCAGCTCTCTTAGGAGAAAGGAAAGGGAAACTCAGTCACTTCTGACCTCAGGACTGGAAAGAATCAAAAACATTGCTGTTTCAAGGAGAATTGAAACTGCTCACCAATGGGGCCTCTGCTTCTCACTCTGCTTCCCCAGTTCTGTCTCCCGTTCTCCTCAACTTAAGCATCCAGTCCTATATCTTGGTTTTTTCCTTCATTTAAGCTGAGACTCCCTGTGATCTTGGAGTCTTTTGAAAATGAACAAAATGTGGTGATTAAAGTCAATTTGTACATTTTAAAATGTAATTTACATTCAGTAAAATGGTATTCATTTGTTGTACATTTCCATGAATTTTGAGAACATGTATAATCGTATAGTCGCCATCACGATTAAGACCCATGAAATTACCCCTGTGTCCTTATTTTCTCTGTACAATGTTAATACCACAGATGCAAGAAAAAAAGAACACTGACCCAAATCATGGCAAAATTAATTAAAAGCAAGCTTTTTTTTAACATGGGCTGTCTCTCCTTAAGAAGGGTTTCAATAAATCATAATTGGATATGGGGAAGATTGTTGAAGAATAATCTTTTTGTACACTGTGAAGATTTATCTTTGCCAAGGTACCTTCTGATTGATTTAATAAAGACCTGAATGTTCAATAGCTAGGCAAGAGAGAATAGGTGGGACTTATGGGGAGAGAGGAACTGGGGATAAAACCTAAGAGTGGGGTAGGTGCCAGAGAGACACAGAGGAAGTTGGACATAGAAAATGTACGAAAGGTAAATATCCATGTTGTAGAACATGGATTAATAGAAACGGGTTAACTTAAGTTGTAAGAGCTGGTTGGGAACAAGCCTAAGATAAAAGTCAAGGTTTGATAATTAATAAGTCTCTGTATTGTTATTTGGGGGATGATGGTCCAAAGAAAGTCTGACAAGAAAGACTAGCTACAGAAGATGAGGTTTTTTATGGTCTAAATAGAGGGTTAGTCAAACAGATAGAGGGTTAGTCAAACACATAGAGGGTTAGTCAAACACATAGAGGGTTAGTCAAACACATAGAGGGTTAGTCAAACACATAGGCCGGGCCTCAAAAGCTGAGCATAACCACAATGAGGCAGCCATGACAACGTTTGAAACAAAGACGTGATTGTCATTTCCTGAAACAGGCAGTATAGAGTCGTTTGAAGGTTGCAGGTGGGGCATAGTCCAATCCTTGAGAAAGATATGTAATTATAAATAGGAATAAAACTGGTTTGTCTTTACTATAAGGTGACTCTGAAACCCAAGATGGAAGAGAAAGAATTAAAAAATAAAAGAAATAAAGTCAAAGTTAGGTACCCTCCTAGTCAGTCAAGGACCAAAAGATAAAGGGGAGCAACAGATGGGCACCATGACCCATGACTCACCAGCTAGCCCACCCGGGATAGCCAAAATAGGAGTGATAAAGAAGGGCAGTAAGACCCTGCCAAACACAGTGTCCTCATTATGTCTGTTTGTCTGTTTTTGTGAAATCCAAAGTGAAACAAATCACTGCGCCCCAAAATAACCCTATGCTCTATATGAATTAACCAATGAAATACTTGTTGCTGGGTACCCTAAAGCTGCCTGCCCCAAAATCCTATATAAACTGCCTTGTTCTCTGAGCCCAGCATGCTCAGCAACCCGATTGCTGCAGCATCCGCAGGCCTGTGTAACCACCTAATAAACGCCTCTTGCTTGTGCAGCCGAAGTCGACTGGAGTCTTCTCTTGGTGGGGAGCATCTGCTGGAGGGTCTCCCCTTACCGGGGGTCTCCTCAGAAGCAGACCGATTCAATCAACCTATGACACCCTTGCTTTTTCTGCTCTTACACGCTTGATTTTCAATACTACCATATAGCTGGATCCCTGCAGAGGTAATGTATTGGAGATTCATTCACAGTACCTTCAACAGCTATGTGTCAAATATGAACACGGCTGGCAACAGTAGAAGATTCCAGAGCATGAGTGATGAGGCATGAGCTGTGATTTCAGAAGTATGCATCTCAAAACTGAGTAGAAAAACAGTTTTACAAACAGGAAACTGGTGGTTAAGAGTGAGAGCAGAAAGAGCAAGTGGGTGGCAGTTGGAATTTCCCAGCAGAACATCACTGCTCTGTGGTCAGATTCTCCAAGTAAACTGTTAGGGGACCGGGTGGGCTTTTTTGTTGTTCTAGATTTTGGTGGTGACTGTGTTGGTGAGAAACACTATTTTGACCATGCCATGTTTTGCAGGCTGGCATTTCTCTATAGTAAAATCCAGACAAGTGAGGAGTTTTCTTTCTTTTGCCAAGAGAAAAGCAGAATGTGAAGAATTATGGGAAAAGAAGTTCTAGGATTCCAGAAATCAGGATCTACCTGTTACAACAGGAGGAAGACGTGGGTAGACAACAGGGTAAGAGTGCACTAAACAACATAAAGAGCAATCCAGCACTGGAAGAAAGCAGTGGTTCCACAACAGCGACACTTGAACATCCTAATGCAGATGAAGCAGAAGAAAACGACCTTAAAAATAACCTTATGAAGATAATTGAGGTCCTTAAAGAGGAAATGAAAAATTCTCTAAAGTAATGGAGGAAAAGACAACCAAAAAATTGGAAGAAGTAAAAAAATCTCTTCAAGAAAACCAATGAAAAGCAATCAAACAGGTGAAAGAAATGGTTTAACACTTGAAAAATGAAATAAAGGCAATAAAAAACACAAACCGAGGGAAAATTGGAAATGGAAAATATGGGTAAATGATCAAGAACTACAGATGCAAGCATAAACAACAGAATACAAGAGATAGAAGAAAGAATCTCAGGCATTGAAGATACGATAGAGGAAATAGATTCATCGATCAAAAATGTTAGATACAACAAATTCTTAACATAAAATATCCAGGAAATCTGAGACACTATGAAAAAAAATCAAACCTAAGAATACTAGGCATTGAAGAAGGAGAAAAAGCCAAGTTCAAAGGCACAGAAAAAAATAGTCAACAAAATCATTGAAGAAAGCTTCACCAACCTAAAGAAGGATATGTCTATGAAAATAAAAGAAGCTTACAGAATACCAAACAGACTGAACCAAGAAAGAAAGTCCCCTTGCCACATAATAGTCAAAACACTAAACATATAGAATAAAGAAAGAATATTAAGACCTGCAAAGGAAAAAGGTCAAGTAACATATAAAGGCAGAACTCTCAGAATTACACCCAGCTTCTCAATGGAAACCCTGAGAGCAAGAAGGTCCTTGTCAGGTGTTATACAGACACTAAGAGACCATGGATGCCAGCCCAGACTACCATATCCAGCAAAGCTTTCAATCAACATAGATGGAAGAAAAGAAAAGATATCCCATGACAAAACCAGATTGATCAATACCTAGCCACAAATCCAGCCCTACAGGAAGTACTTGAAGGAAAACTCCAACTCAAGGAACACAAAAACATAGGTACTAGATAATCCCACACCAGCAAATCCCAAAGAAGAGAAACACACACCGCACCACCAACAAAAACAAAAACAAAAATAACAGGAACTAGCAATCACTAATCATTAATATCCCATAATATCAATAGATGCAATTGGCCTATAAAAAGACACAGGCTACCAGAATGGTATCCTTCCACTGCATACATGAAACACACCACAACTACAAAGACAGACATTACCTCAGAGCAAAGGGTTTGGAAAAAATTTTCCAATAAAGTGGACCTAAGAAACAAGCTAGTGTAGCTATCCAAATATCTAACAAAGTAGACTTCAAACTAAAATTAGTCAAAAGAGATGAAAAAGGTCATTTCATATTCATCACAAGAAAAATCTATGTAAATGAAGTATCATTTTAGAACATTTATGCTCCAAATACATGGGCACCCTCATTTGTAAAAGGAACACTACTAAAGTTTGAATAATGTATCAAACCCAACATAATAATAGTGGAGACTTCAACACACCACTTTCCCCAATGGGCAGGTCTGGCAGACAGAAACTTAACAGCAAAATAAAAGATCTAGCAGGTGTTATGACTCAAATGATTTTAACAGACATCTATAGAACTTTTCACCCAAACACAAAAGAATATACCTTCTTCTCAGCACCTAATAGATCCTTCTCCAAAATCAACCACATACTTGGTAACAAAGCAAATCTCAACAGATACAAAGAAAATGGAATAACTCCCTGTGACTTATCAGACCATCATGGCTTATATATAGAATTCAACAAAAACAATGACTGCAGAAAGCCCACAAACTCATGGAAACTGAACAATGCGCAACTGAATCACCATTGGGTCAAGGAAGAAATAAGAAAGAAATGAAAGACTTTGTAAAATTCAATGAAAATGACCACAGAACATACCCAAAGTTATGGTAAACATGAAAGAGGTGCTAAGAGAAAAATTCATAGCACTAAATGCCTATATAATGAAGCAGAAAAAATCCCACACTAGTGAACTAACAGAGCACCTGAAAGCTCTACACGAAAAAGAATAAACTTACCCAGAAGGACTGGACAACAGGAAATAAACTGAGAGCTGAAATCAACAAAACAGAAACAATGAAAACAATACAAAGAATCAATGAGACAAATAGTTGGCTCTTCAAGAAAATCAACAAAATATACAAACCTTTATCCAAACTAACAAAAGGGGAGAGGAAGAATATCCAAATTAACAGAAATGAACGGGGGGGGGGGGGAGGCCTAAGTGAATAGGGGGACTTAACAACGGACATGGAGGAAATCCAGAGAATCATGAAGTCATACTTCAAAAATCTGTACTCCACAAACTTGGAAAGCTTAAAGGAAATGGACAATTTTCACAAACAAAAATTTAATCAAGACCAGATAAGCAAATTAAATAGACTTATAACTGCTAAGGAAATAGAAACAATCATCAAAAAAAAGAAAGAAAGAAAAAAGAAAAAAGCCCAGGGCCAGATGGTTTCAGCACAGAATTCTACCAGATTTTCAAAGAACTATTACCAATACTCCTCAAATTACTCCAAACAATAAAAACAGAAGGAACATTGCCAAACTCTTTTTATGTGGTTACAGTTAGCCTGATAGCCAAACCACACAAAGACACAACTAAGAAAGAGAATTATAGATCAGTTTCACTCATGAACATTGATGCAAAAATACTAAATATAATACTGACAAACTGAGTACAAGAACATATCAGAAAAATCATCTACCACAGCCTTATCCCAAAAAAATCAGAGATGATTGAACATATGAAAATCCATCAATGTGGAATTGAACGAGACTCCTAGGACAGAGAGAGCCGAGGAAACAAGCTCCACCTGGGGCAGAAGCCAGGAGCAAAATCCAGCCCTGGGAGCCAACCCAGTCCTGGGACACTGATTGAGCCAACGACCTGACTCAGAGCCTGCGACCTCCACCGGAACCGGAGTGGGACTGAACCAGTTACCCAGGACAAGGAGAGAACGGGCTCCACCAGGAACAGAAGATAGGAGTCAACCCGTCCCGGGACTCGAGCGAATCAGGATTGACCCAGCGACCAGATCCAGAGCCAGAGATCTCCACCAGAACAGGTCTTACTCCAAGCCAGGGATATCTACAAGAGGAGATCCAGACCAAGATTTACAGAAACAGATCAAAGCCAGCAGCCTAGACCAAAGTAGGCTTGAGATGGCAAACTTCAAGAGAGCAGATCAAAATACGAGAACACTGAGCTACCTCCAGGAACAGGAATAACCAACGAAGTAACTCGAATTGGGACACTGACTGTACCACTAGGAAAACCATCTTAGCTTTTGATCTACTGACACATAGGAAATTATTCAACAGAATCTTAGACACCACCATCCACACCTATTAGAGGAAAAGATGAGAAGAAAAGGTAGGATCACAAGCTACACCACAAAGAACAACACAATACCTGTGAAACCCAAAGACCCTACAAAAGTAAGCCCGGAACAACCAAATATGGATGACCCAGAAGAAAATGATCTAAAAAATAAGCACAAGAGAATATCTGAAATTATTAAAGATGAATTGAGAAATTACCTTAAAGAAATGGAAGAAAAAACAAACAAAAAATTGGAAGATATCACCAAATCACTTAAAGAAAACCAAGAAAAAGCACTCAAGCATATAACAGAAACTATTCAGGTCTTGAAAACAGAGATAGAAAAAATAAAGAAAACACAAGCAGAAGGAATTATAGAAATGGAAATCATGAGGAAAAGAACAGGAACCACAAACGCAAGTACAAACAGAATACAAGAAATGGAAGAGAGAATCTCAAGTGCGGAAGATAAAATAGAGGAAATAGACTCATCAGTTAAAGAAAACATTAAATCTAACAAAGGACTAACCCAAAATATCCAGGAAATATGGGACAACATAAAAAGGCCAAATCTTAGAATAATAGGTATAGAAGAAGGAGAAGAAAGTCAACTCAAGGGCACA
>PVIU01027025.1:0-21106 GCA_004026605.1 Ondatra zibethicus | reverse complement strand
GGGGGGGTAGTGGGAGGGGACCGGGAGAAGGGGAAGAAAGGAAAAAAAATTTTATTTCTTTAATTATGTTCTTGAATGGAATTAATAAAACAAAACAATGTATGGAAAAAAAAGAAGTAAATAATCCTATTTAAAAATGGGGTACAGATCTGAACAGAGAATTCTCAATAGAGGATACTCAAATGTCTGAGAAGCATTTAAAGAAATGTTCAACATCCTTAGCTATCAGGAAAATGGAAATCAAAACTACTTTTAGATTCCATCTTACACCTTTTAGAATGGCTAAGATAAATAACACAAGTTGCTGGGGGACAATGGTCGGTATCCTGTCAATTATATTTTAAATAAACACTGATTGGCCAGTAACCAGGCAGGAAGTATAGGTGGGACAACCAGGCAGGAAGTAGAGGTGGGGTGATGAGAACAGGAGAATTCTGGGAAGAGGAAAGCTTATTCTGCAGTTCTTATCCAGCCATAGAACATGCAAGATGTGACTGGCTGAAAAAGGTACTGAGCCACGTGGCTAACATAGACAAGAAGAATGGGCTAATATATGTTATAAGAGTTAATAAGAAGCCTGAGCTAATGGGCCAATCAGTTTATAACTAATGTAGACCTCTGTGTGATTTCTTTGGGACTTAAGGACTGTGGGAACTGGGCAGGACAGAAACCTCAGTCAACAAATGGCATCCACATGCACAACTGTATCCACATAAAGCCTGAGAGAGCTTGGGAAGTAATTCTGGACACAAAATAACAGCATTATGTATGGTTTCTTGGTAGCAGCAATTTCTCGGGTCTGCTCTGCTTGCTAGAGGCAAGCAAGTGCTCTCATTTAGGAGAGGCTTCCTGACTCAGCCTTAGCTGCAAAACCTTGCAGCTCTTTTAAGAGGCCCTGCCATGAAACAGTTAAATGGTGTTGATGGAAAGCTGACCACATGCTTTTTGGCTTTCAGCCATAGCAGGAAAAAAGCCATGCTGTTTTAAAATGCCAGCTTCCTGGGCCATCCTGCCAGCACATACTCTGGTTCTTTCAGGCAGTAGGTCTGGCTACAGAGCATTTGAGTGTGGTTTGTGAGTAGACTGCTGAAGCTTGCTTGCTGGCAGGGACCTTGAAACACCATAGAGTTGTGGCAGTAAACATGGCTACAGCCGGTACCTCCGCCATGAGGCTGGAATCTCAGAAAGCTAAGAAATGGGCTGGATCCAGCCACCAAAGTCACAGCTTTAACCTTAGCCATATAGCTTAGCAAATTAAAGACTCATGTGGTCAGAAAAAGAGGATATACAGTAAAGAGAGAGTCAAAGATGAAGAAAACCTCTAAATGGTTAACAGTGTGTTAAAATTATATGCAGGCTAAAGGTTAAAGTCCTTAAAATAAAAAAGAAAGAGAATAGTTGGGTGTGGTGGCACATACCTTTATTCCCAGCACTTGGGAGGCAGGCAGACCTCTGTGAGTTCAAGGTGTGGTGGCACATGCCTTTAATCCCAGCACTTGGGAGGCAGAGGCAGGTGGATCTCTGTGAGTTCAAGGACAGCCTGATCGACAGAGGGAGTTCCAGGGCAGTCAAAGATACACAGAGAACCTGTCTCAAAAAGCCAAAAATTAAAAGTGAAAATAAAAGAAATAGAGGTTAAAATAAAGCCATGTAAAGATGAAAAATACACAAAGAGTCTGGATACTGTATGTTATTATGCTCTCTTTGAATTGTTTGAATCCTGAGGAAGGAGCAACAGCTGCTAAAGATATTTGCTTATAAATGCGGCTGAATTAATCCAAGATAGGTATTTTGAGAATACCTTGACTTCAAAATTGAAATCAATAGATATGTTACTTTGGGGAAGGGTTTTGCTTTTGTTTCCACAGAAAATGAGAGGCTATGGATTTATTCTGAGTTAAGAAAACTCAGGTTTGAGCAAGGAAGATGAGCAATCTCCAGTAAGAAAAGATGTCCCAAATGTTTGAGTTCTACATTCAGAACAGATTCAAGATGCTGCCTGAGATGATCAAGCCTCACAGGATACTCCAGTCAGGATTTGATTATAATTCTAAATTTTCTTTAGGTCCCCATAAGATTTTTTGCTCCCCCAACCAGCAGGAAGTAGCCTGGAAAACTACACCCACATTCCCAAAAAATGGACTATGCGTATTTTTCTTTGTTTAGAATGTTGGTTATAAGTTGTTATGGCTAATGGTGAGGAGAAAAGTTAAAGAATATTAGATTCAGAGTTCTTGTTTTTTTAAAAAAAGAGGGGGAAGTGCTTGGGGACAATTGTCTGCATCCTGTCAATTATATTTTAAATAAACGCTGACTGGCCAGTAACCAGGCAGGAAGTAGAGGCAGGACAACCAGGCAGGAAGTAGAGGCAGGGTGATGAGAACAGGAGAATTCTGGGAAGAGAAAAGCTTATTCTGCAGTCCTGATCCAGCCACAGAACAAGCAGGATGTGACTGCCTGGCTGAAAAAGGTACTGAGCCACGTGGCTAACATAGACAAGAATAATGGGCTAATATACATTATAAGAGTTAATAAGAAGCCTGTGCTAATGGACCAATCAGTTTATAACTAATGTAGATCACTGTGTTATTTCTTTGGGACTTAAGGACTGTCAACAACAAGTGACTACTCATGCTGGTGAGGATGTAGAACAAGGGTAATACTTCTCCATTGCTGGTGAGAGTACACAGTTGTACAGTCACTATGAACACCAATATGACAGTTTCTTAGAAAGTTGAAAATCGAGATCCAGCTATATCACTCTTGGGCATATACCTAAAGGATGCTCCATTCTACTACAAGTACATTTGCTCAACCATGCTCATTTCAACCTTATTCTCAATAGTCAGAAACTGGAGAAAAACCTAGATGTTCCTCAACAAAGAATAGATAAAGAAAATGTGATATATTTATACAATAGAGTTGTACTTAGCTGTTTAAGAAATGACATCATGAAATTTGTAGGCAAATGGGTGAAACCAGAAAAAACCATCCTGAGTGAGGTTAACTAGACCCAGAGATATAAATACTCTATATAATCACTTATAAGTGGATATTAACCATTAAGAAAATAATAACCAAGCAAATCCATAGACCCAGAGAGGCTAGGTAAAGAGGAGGGGTCTAAGGAAGACACATGGTTCTCATTGGGATGGAAATACAGAATAGATTTTTATAGGCAGACTGTGAGTTGGGGATGGAAGGGAGGAATCAGATGGGGTAGATGAAGTGGACAGAGAGAGTGCATTTGGGGGTAGTATGTAAACCTATTAAAAGGGAAATTGACTGGACTGGAATATATGAAAATGATCCTAATTATGATTCCTAGTCATGGGGGATATGGTGTCTCAACTGGCCATCTCTTGTTGCCAGGCAAGGCTTCTAGTGGAGAGACTGGTGTGCATGCAATTGAGTTGTTGGCAAGGTAAAGCCATAAACAAACAAGGCTGTTGCTAAGGCAAAGTGTTGGTCTGTACAAACAGTGGGGCCACATTGCAGAGGACAACAACCACACAACACATTGAACATGGAGAAGTTGAGCTAGGGCCTACATGGAGCCTTCACCATACGCTGTGGTCTCTTTGGTTCAGACCTGCACTCTGTAGCTACCTAAAGAGAAACGTGGGACACCAACCTAACTACAAACCCTTTGACTTACAATCTGTCCTGTCTGAAAAACATGCTAGGGATTTGGTGGCACAGAACTTATGGGAATAACCAACCAATGTCTGAATTTGTCGACGGCCTGCTCCATAATAACAAACTCATACCCAACACTGCTTGGGTTACCAAGAACAAGAGTATAGATAGCCCAAAGTCCTAGGGTAAAATCAAACATTACTAGTCTAAAAAAGTTCAAGAATATTATTCTACTATACTCATACATAATTGCCTTATCCAGTTGTCATCAGAGATGTTTCTTCTGGTATCGGCTAGGGACAGATACAGAGATTCATAGCTAGAGACTGAAACACCAAGCACAGGGCCTACATGGGTCTATAAAAGGTCCCCTGTGTATATATTACAGATGTTATCTTAGTATTTTTGGAGACTCCTGACTGAAAACAAGTAAGTCTCTAACTCTTGTGCCTGCTTTTGGGACGTTTTTCCTCCTGTTGGGTTGCTGTGTCCAACTTCAATTTGATAGTTTCTGGTTTCATCTTATTATATTCCCTTTTAATGTTTGATTGTTATCTCTTAGAAGCCATTTTTTTATGAGATACAGAAACAGAGTGGATCTGGAGGGAAAGGGATGGGGAGGAACTAGGAAGAGTAGAGGGAGAGGAAACTATAATCAGTATATATTATGTGAGAAAATGTATTTTAATAGAAGAGGGAAAAGTGGGAAAATGGGAGGAAATATTTATTTTGGCTCAAAGTTTCAAAGGCTTCAGGTCATGGTTCACATGCTCCCATGCTAGTGATTTGTAGAAAAAATAGAACATCATGCAGCAAGAGTGTGTGGTAGAGTGGGCTACTCACCTCAAAACATAGATGAGTAGGGTCCTGGGAAAAGATAGAACTTCCAAAGGCATCATCTACTTCCAAGAACTATACTCTACCTTTCACAGTTCTACTATTTCCCAATAGCAAACTCAAAATTTGAATCCACCAATGTATTAATTCACTGATAAAAACAGTGTCCTCAAGACCTAAATCACTGCCCCAAAGGCAAACCTCTGAAAATTTCTTGGCAAATGAATTCTTCATTGTATGAGCTACTATGTGAAACAATTCAGATTTAAACAACGAGTTTTTGCTACGCAAAATTTAAAACTTCTGAATTATAAAATAAATATACTTATATACTTATACACTAACTAGTGATTACATTTACAATGTATATATCTAATAAAAGTTGGTGATTTCGAATACATAATGAACACATATCAATCTATAAAAATACAATAGGAAAATAGGGAAGAGATTTGAGTATACAGTTAACAGAGGAAGAAATATAAATGCTCAATAAACACATGAATGTATGTTCAATGTCAAATATAACTTAAATCAAGGAGGCACTGTTTCCAATACTAGAAAAAATACAAAGACTATCAATGCCAAATGCTGTCAAGAATGTATAGAGAAAGTTCATTCACTGGTGAAAGAATATATGTTGAGAAGCTATGTGAGAGGACAGTTTGGGAATATTTAATGAGTTTGAAGTTTTATTTAGATCACTTAACACTCAGAAGCTCTTCTTTTAGTCTGCTAACTTAGAACATTTTTGCAAACATGAGTTAAGTTCCATGTTTATAGTGTGTAATATGAAATAATCTAGGTGTTCATCAACAGAAATGTGTATAAATTATGCTATAGTCATGTAGTATAATATAACGCAATAGGTAACATCATACAGACTTGCATGTATCAAGATGGTTATATAAAAATTTAAAAACAATAATATTGTGTATTATCTGTGACTATATTTCAATACTATATTGTATATTTTATGTTAAAATGACATACATGGAGAAACTATTCTCTAGTTGAAGGGAGTAGACTACCTCTAAAAAGAGAGAAAAGAATAACATAAGCATGAAAGAGATAGATAAGAGGATACAACTCTATATCACACTTTATTTCCTACAAAGTATGATGACATTAACATTTATTGATCAGGTCTCTGCTGTTTATTCAATTGTTCTTTAGATATTTCTGTTGGAAATATTTCAAATTTAAAAAGAAATAAAACAATTCTATTTCATCCTATTTACAAAAAATTCCCTAAACATTCTTCTTGAAGGACAATGTGCTGTATTTTGAAACCAATGGTTCAATTGGAATGAACAGTTCTCTGATATCTGAGCTTCAAACACCATAACAGGTCAATAGTTTATATTTAGGAAGAAGGAGAATTCTTCATGGCATATCTCAGATACAAACTAGAATCTTGGCAGGATAAAGAAAAGACAAAGTAAAAGGAAGAGAAATTGTAAGATGGACAGGAAATAAACTGATAAATATCTGAAAACTTCGTATTTACCTTGATGTTACTAGTTTTTTTAAAAAAAAATGATCTTTTTCCATTGGTGTGGTTTGCTTTCCTACATTCTGTCAAGATACCTTAATGTTTACTAATTCAGCAGTTAGAACTGAGGAATTAGAGCATAGGCCTTCAGATACTACTGACCATGTCAAACTCAAAGCTGGTCTCAAAACCTCATCACATTAAAACAAAGACAATCTGTAAAGCAGCAATGAACAGTGGAGACTTTGTGATGGTGACTATAAAAAGGGTATTTCAAAGATCAAACACTTAATCCAAATCCTCAGTAGGCATTTCTCTTCTGAAATTCCTCAACAATCAGCTGTCAGTTTGCTAGTTTCTTCTCCTTTCTTGTTCCTGTCCATCAACATTTTGCCTTTCTGATGAGACCAAGTTAGCTTCATCTTACCTCTCAGTACAGAGAAGTAGGTGATTTGACCACCTTCCAGCTGTCTTATCAACACTGTCAACAAAAGTGGAGCTCTTCCTAAAGTGGCAAAGATAGCATCAATAATTGCCCTTAAGAGAACATAAGGAAGTACTCAGATCCCTGGAGCAGCCAGATAGAATTTATCAGAGTTCCCAGAAGACAATTGTACTAATTAGCTATTACTGCTTAAAGAAAAATGTTAAGCATCTCAACCTTGTTACTTTAATAAACAATCATTTATGAGTCTGCAGAATGAGAATAAGTTGGCTGACATATTCTAGGCTTGACTAGACAAGTTCCACTTCAAGTTGCAAATTCAACTAATTCCTTCACAAAGGAAAGATTGAAGTCTACCTGCCCAAAGCAATATGGAAACTGAGGTGAATATGCAACTCTTCTTTTTGGTGACAGCACAGAGAGCTTGGACAAGCTCTATCATCAAAGTGCAATTCACACCTCTATAGCAGATTTGTTAGCAGTCAATCAAGCTGAGGCAGAATACATGGTTGGATTCAAAGTCAGTGGGTGGGCCCATGTACTCATGGATATGGGAAGAGAAAAAAGTCCTTTTGAACAGTAATTCAATCTATCTATGTGTCTGTCAATTACATTGTGAAGACCAGTCTTTCTTTGTTAACTTTTTGGCAAATGTTTCTAGTAAATCTACCCATTAAACTGTTAAGTGTAAAATGTTCTTCTCAGAAGATACACAATCATAACTTTTTGGCAATGAAGGGGATGAAAAATGCTGCCTTAGAAAGAGATAGGTCCAAGGGCAGAATATGCAGGCAAATTGCATTATGCTGATGGGTTAGGTATCCTAGAAACAATCAAGAGGATTCTCTAACTAATCCACTTTTGATAAAACCCAAAGGGTCAGGAAGGGGGAGAATGGCACATTGAACTTCTGTAAACCATCACGGAGAGAGTTTTTGTTTCTTGTTTTATTCATTCATTCATCTATTCTCTATATAGTTATTGAGTACTTCTGGTGTTGCCCATTTTGTTGAATGCACCAGGAGAATAAAACAGCTAAACACATGTCCATATGGGAAACACTAAATGGATGCTCTAAGTAACATACACGCACACACACACACACACACACACACACACACAACAGGGGGAGGTGGTGGTGGTTATGAGTTCAAGAGGTAATAAGGGGGTTGGGAATAAATGCAGTGTAGTTACATATGAAATTATTCAAAAAGGGAATTTTAATTTAAATGCTTAAAAACCAGAAAATCCTAATTTACTTCAAACTGAAAATTACTCTTTCAGAAATAAAGCAAAGAATACAATTTATATATGGAATATAAACTATAATGAAGAAGGTAAATCAACATCAAGATAATAAAGACAGGAACCATTTCTTCAGTATTAACTATTCAATCATGATTTAATTCATTTGTTGTTAATGTTTTGTTTTGTTTTGTGAGACAGGGTTTCTTTGTGTGTAGCCCTGGCTGTCCTGGAACTTTGTAGGACAGGCTGGCCTCGAAGTCACAGAGATCTGCCTTCTCTGCCTCCCAAGTGGTGGGATTAAAGGCATGTACCACCACTCTTAAGCTCACTATTTAATTGATTATGTAAAAATATATAAACATTCATTTCGCTAGTGTGCTACTACTTTACAATCATCTTTATTAAGTTAAAAAGTATTTATATATACATATATGAAGTGTTTTACTATAAATGTCTCTAGGATTTGTTACATAAATGTTTTATTCTGTGGGTCATACCAAATTTCTCAGGCAAGGGTCAATGAGATTCCTCAGCAGGTAAAAGCACCTGCTACCAGGGTCAACAGCCTGAGCCCAATGTCCAGAACACACATGGTTGAAGGAGAGAGCTGATGCTGTGAGACATCTACTGACATCTACATGCATGAAGTATTACAGAATATTCATAATCATACACATACAAAAGCACACTTAATCACAAGATAAATGGATAAATAAATAAATACAATATAATACAAATATTTAAAAAGAGAAGTAGAATGGCCCTCTGCTGAAAACCATACGAATGCTGCAGGTTTTGATAATTTCTTCTTTATACATTTTAAAATCCTGTGAAAAGTTTAGGAAACAATTCTTGATTAAGTGTGATCGGAAAGCAGGGGCTGCACTATCCCTTTGTCCTCTTCAGAAAACTGTCACCAAACCAACCATTTTAGAATTATTTAGTAGCTTTCCTCATTTTTGCATCATTTAACCAGAAAATTTATTAAAAATTTCCTTAAGCCACTTATAATTTACCTCGCCAATGAGAATGGGAGCATTGCCATTTCACAGGTTATTTCCCAAGTAATAGGCATGCATTTATTCAACTTGTCACATTTCCTCCATTCTTAACAAATAAAACTGGGGTGTTGGAGCAGTCCATGTGTGTCTGGAAAACTGAGAACATTCATTTTATCCATGGGTGATGTGACCTTGACCAAGTCTTTATTCTGCCTAGATCTCAATCTCCTCATCTGAAAATAAATGGTTTGAACTCAGCATTTGTTAAAGCCTCTTCATGTTCTAATATTCTTTTTACAATTTTATATGCTAATTTGACTCACTAGAAACTTACATACATAATTTATAAATTCCCTCTCACCTACACATACATTATATTTTCTAAATGGACCTTTCAAATTCTTAAATGATAAAAATTTAATTACAAAAAGGAAAAGTGATTAAAAACTTTAAACCATTTAAACTAACAATTCTTTCATTCATTTTTCAACTTCAGATGGAAACTGAAGAATAACAAAACACGATGTTCTGGTTTGGTCTTCTGTTGCTATGATAAACCCTGACCAAAACCGACTTGAGGAAGAAAGGATTGATTTATTTGGCTTATAGGTTACAGTTCATCATCAAGGGAAGCCAAAGCAGGAACTTAAGGCAGGATCCTGGAGGCAGGAATTGAAGCGGAGACCATGTATGATTGCTGCTTAAAGAATCACTTCCTTTAGCTCACTCTTTACAAGTGAATCTAGTCTGCACAGAGTTGACAAAACCTAAGCAGCCTGCCTGGGGGATGCCAACTTAATAGCTTATAATTTTAAGAGCATAAATATAAATATTAGCTTCTATGGACTCTCATGTGTACTTCAACTATTCTAATATCATGGATTTTCATTATTAATACTTTAATTACTGGAAATTTCTCCATTTCCATACTAGATCTGCAAAGGATTAAAACAGACCTTATTTTCCATAAAGCTTCAAATGGGTCTGTAAAAACAAAAGTTTTATCTCCCCCTCAACCCCTAAAGAAGGAACCAGGAAGGACAAACAGTGGGTAAAACATATCAACTGTTAAGTAATGTCATGTAATCCAACAGTACTCAACTCTGTTTCCTTCTACAACATTATATAATTATGTAATGATACATCTACAACACAACTCTTGCACAGAAGGTGTAGGCAACATTGTGGAAGAAGGGACAGAAAAACTTTAAGATCTAGGAGATTAGGATGCCATCTATGAGATGGTGTTCTTTAGATGTTACAGAGAAGCTATAGGCATGACACTTAAGCAATATGGTTGCCTAAACAAAACTAACATAATGAAAATACCAGTTAATATGCTAAAAGGGAAGGGGAAAATTTCACAAGGCCTTAAGCCTACATGAAGAACTACTGGAAATTAATGGCTACTGAGAGAGGTGGAATCACTCTTTAAGGACAAACCCCCTAGTAGGTTATCCAATCTCAAGTAGTCACATATACATACATGCAACACTAAGTGGACTTAGCAAATTGTAGTTATATATGCTTATATATCTATAAGTCTCAGTGTGCATATATTGTTATATATATATATAACAATAATAATTGAAGAAGAGTTCAGGAATTTGAGAGGGAGTCAAGGCAACAAAGGAGGGATTTGAAAGAGATTAGGGAGCTGACCCTCCCCTTACCAGTTGTAGCACTCAGGAAAGTGGGCTGTGTTCCTCACCCGGGCAGCATAGTAGAGCCGTCCCTGTTGGCAGAGGTGTGGGGAAGGGCATGAGAGTAGGACTTCTGGTCAGGCTCCCCTTGTCTGTCATATGGTGGTGAGGGTGAGAGAAAGGTGCCCTCCCCCACCCCGACCACCTGTGGCAGTTGAGAGAGCTGTTCCTGCCCCTCATCGGCTGCAGCACTCCAGAGAATGACCCTTACACCTTCCCTGGGCAACAGAGTAGAGCTGGCCCTGCTGGTGTAAGTGTGGGAGAGCTGAACCTGAGGGCATGAAAGCAAAAGAATCAGAACTGTTCCTTGCACGCCACAGTAAGGTGTGAACTAGCTGGGCAATGTCAGAGAGCTCACCCTGGTCATGAGAGCTAGAGAAGAGCTGGTGGGCTGACCAACCCTGCAACCACTCAGGCCCAGAACTAGGGCTATGAGTTGGCCCACACCAACATCCACCTCATTTGTGATCTGCTACAACATGTGAAGGGGCTGGTTCTGCAGACCAAAGCTCCAAGAATACACAACACAGGGCAGCAATAGGTTATCCAAAAGGAGTCCCAGTGAGGGCCCATTATCAATAGTATAGCAGAAACCAGAGTCCTCGAACCGGATCAATGACTCATTGCAATGAACACTTGCAAGTAAAGATATATGAATAAAAGGGTAAACTGTATGACTCACTGAATCACACTACGGCTTGCATGATAAGATTTTTCTTTTTTTATTTCTTTTTTCTCTTAAATTTTATTTTATGGGGGAGGAGGTTGCAAGGGCAGAGGGCATATTCGAAGGGAAGGGAAATGAATGGGACAGAGATATGTGATATGAAAGACACAAAAGATAAACAAAAAGAAAGCTTAAATTTAAAAAAGAGACTGAAGGGTGGGAATTGTGAATATATTTAGTAGTCATATATGTCTTTTAAAATTAAAACATGACCTCGACAAGAACTACACCAATAGACACATGGAAGGGGGAACGCTCACAAGACCATAACCCTAAACAAAGAACTATAGGCAACTAAAAAATGCTGAGAATGGGAGATAAAGTCTTTCCCAGGGAAGAGCACACCACTTGGTCACCCAATACCAAATGGCAAGCCCTGAAATCATACGCACAAGTGACATTATATGAACTGAACAGGGCCATTTGTCTGTGTGCATGTGTGTGCACATGCATACACATTCATGTGGGTACATGTAAGGTACGTATGTAACAATGAAAGAAAGGAGACTAGGAATGAGAGTACAGGGAGGGGTACAAGGGAAAGTTTCAAGGGAGAAAAAAGAAGAGAGAAATTATATAATTATATTATAATTGCAAATAAGTTTAATGTACTGTGATTATAGTTACCTTATTAACATAGCTGCTTGCTTTATTAACATGTGAAATAATAAAACAACTATATGAAATAGTGATGTTCTAAAAAGAAAACAGAGATTAGCCATAAGATGCTGAACTTTAGGTAGTGTTTTTTTTCTATCTTAAAGTATCTTAAAAGCTTGCCATTCATCTTTTTTTTTTACATTTCTCCTGTTGAAAGAAAAAGAGTAAGATTTTCCTCCTCATATCATAACAGAAAATATTGCTGATATGGAAGAACCTTATAAAAGTTCTAAAACCTTCTCAAACAAGTCTACCAACTAGGCTGCATTTTACCTTCTAATTGGTAAAATTCCCGTATAGGTTTATGGCCATCTTACAATGCAAAATGCATTCATTCCCACCTCAAAAGACCCCAATATTTAACTGTCAAAACACTGTTCAAAAACTCATTGCATATGACTTGACCTGGTAATTGGGAGCTCTTATAAAATTAATAAACAAGTTATATATCTCCAATATATAAAGGCATAGAGTAAAGATTCCCATTCCAAAAGAGAGAAACTTAGGATTCACTTTCATAGGTTCACACAAGAAGTCCTCAGTACCTTCTTACAGGGATTCTGACCCTGCCACACATTGTCTGACCTTAGAGACTTTCTTGATGTGGAATTCCCCTCTGTATGCTATGAATACCATTGGTTAATAAAGAAACTGTCTTAGACCTGTGATAGGGTAGAGTAGAGCTAGGTGGGGAAAACTAAACTGAATGCTGGAAGAAAGGAGGTGAAGTCAGAGAGAAGCCACGGAGCCACTGCCAGAGACAGATGCTGGAACCTTGCTGGTAGGCCATGAGCCTCATGGTAAAATATAAAATAATGGAAATGGGTTAAATTAAGATGTAAGAGTTATCCAATAAGAATCTAGAGCTAATGGGCCAAGCAGTGATTTAAATAATTTAAATAATATAGTTTCTGTGTGGTTATTTCAGGGCTGGGTGGCCAGAATGAACAAGCAGCCCTCTACTACACTCTCTGAAACCACACAATGCCTCACATCACTGGATCTCTAGAATTATGGCACTAAATTCCATGACCACTTCAATCTTTCATCTATTGTGCCTGCCAAAACTGTACGACATGGACAATACTGCAAAGATGTACTCCTAGCTCAGGACAGAGTCCAGGCTTGGATCACAGTTGCATTAGCCCCTGAGTGCTAACCATGGAGAAACACTTTCTGGGGTGGTTATTTTTGTGCAAGGAATCTCTTCAGAGGGAATTATCATCTTAGACGCTCTCTTTTCTAATTAATTTGTGTTTTTTCAAGATGAAACCTTCAACTAGTGGGGTCTTAGTCTCAGGGTACCTAACACAGAGCATGAGATCTCTCTTTAATGATACTTACCT
This sequence comes from Ondatra zibethicus, assembly GCA_004026605.1. Classification (NCBI taxonomy): domain Eukaryota; kingdom Metazoa; phylum Chordata; class Mammalia; order Rodentia; family Cricetidae; genus Ondatra; species Ondatra zibethicus. The sequence continues at coordinate 8,005 of PVIU01027025.1, read as the reverse complement.
CTTTAGCAATTGCAACTGTGGTCTCAGCTGCCTTTCTGGTCTACAAGTTTATACTCATTCAGTTCTCAACCAAATGACAAATTTTTCATATCTTTTCTGCTCACTCATTATAGACCTAGATTAGAACAATGAACAACGAGCAATGGTATAGTCTGAACACTATTTTGTAGTCAATTCCTTTTATTCCCTTTTTCTAAAAATACAATAAATTTTGATCATGGTTTCCCCTGCCCTAATTCCTCTAAGATTCCTCCCCCTTTCCATCAAAAATCCATACCCTTTCTTTCTCTTTCATTAAAAAACAAACCAGCAACTAAAACAAGCAAACAAACCAGAATAGGACAAACCAAACAGAAAACAAGAGTCAAAGGAAAAGCACAAGAAACACATACAGACAAAGAGACACATTAGGGCTGAATCAGTTCCTTTTTAATTCAGCCTCACTCATCTTCTCAGGACATTGGGAGAATGCAAGCACATTTGGCTAGAACATGGCATAAATGCTCTGTAGCCCACTTCCCTATAAAGTTCTTGTTCTCCACTGAAATTTCATAGCACCTGCTCCTAAAGCTACCTAATAAGCCAAAAATAAACACTCAAATGAAATAGCATCTTCAACAAATAGTAACGGTAAAATGAGATAGCTATATCAATACCCAGAATCTTATACATTAAAAGTAGTTTTAAGAGGGAACTTTATAGTTCTAAAGACCTATATTAAAAGACCAGAAAGAGCACAAATAAATTATTTAAACAAAAAAAAATTTTAAACATGGGCTAGAGAGATGGTTGAGTGTTTAACAGCACTGGCTGCTCTTCCAGAGTTCACTTCCCAGCAACCATATGGTGGCTCACAACCATCTATAGTGGGATCTGATGCCCTCTTCTGGCATAAAGGCAGACATGCAGATAGAGAATTCATAAACGTTAAACAAACAAATAAATAAATGAAACACAATAAGAAAGCAAACCCAAACCTAGGAGAGGGCAAGAAATAAAAAAATCAAAGCAGAAACTAATAAGACAGAAATTAAGAAAACAGCACAAAGAATCAACTAATCTAAGAGCTAGCCATTTGAGATGATAAACAAGCTCAAGTAACCAAAAGAAAGAAAAAGCAGACTCAGAATCAGAAATTAACAGGGAAACATCACAACAAACACCAAAAAAAAAAAAAAACACCAGAGAATATTATAAGGGAATACTTTTAAAGCTGTACTCCATTAAGCTGGAAAAATAGAAAAGAAATGCATGGATTTATCTATTCATCCAAACTATAAAAGTTAAACCAAGAAGAGCTCAGGAATCTAAACACACCTATAATAAAGAAGTTGACTGAAACAATGATAGAAAATAAAAAAAAACAATGGTTTTGCAGAATTCTGCCATACTTTCAAAGAAGAACTATAAAAAAATCCTTCTTATACACTTCAAAACAATACAAACAAACAGAAAACCTGAAAAATGAAACAGAAACAGAAGGATCAATCCTAAACTCATTCTACGAATGAGTTTAATACTCAATTCAGGTACACACAAACTATAGATTTGTTATTCCTGATGATTAGAGATGCAAAAGTTCTTAATAAAAACTAGCAAGCTGAATACAAGCACTATAAAGGAGATCAAGCTGGGTTTATCCTGGAAATAAAAGGTTGGTTCAATGTGTAATTCAATAAATATAATAAATCACAAAGATATAAGAGGTGAGTCAGAGGCCACAGGGCCAGACAGCCAGACACCACACTCCCTGGGACCTCCCCAGAGGGACAAAACCCAGGGGCTCCTCTCCAACTCCCTAGGCTTTTCTAGCCAGCCAGCAGGGAGTATTCCTGCTGCTGGGCTATCCCCCAACCCATCCCGCCCCCACACCTGCCTTTTCCCCTGCAAGCTCAGTGGAACCCTGGAACAGAGATTGCTCCAATAATGAGGGAACCTGGGAGCTTTCTCCAGTACTGAGAAGACCTAAGAGACAGCCACAGCAAGGATTGGACCAAGATGCCAAGACACTGCCAGCCTCATTTAAAGGAAGCGATGGGTAGGCACCAATGCAAGAATTCCTCCAACATCCTAAAAAGCAACATGGTAACACCAGACCCAGCAGACACACAACAGGAAGAATTGATCATCCTAACGCAGAAGAAGTAGAAGAAAACGAATTTAAACATAATTTTTAAAAATGATGGAAACCTTTAAAGAGGAAGTGGAAAAACTCCCTTAAAGAAATGGAAGAGAAGACAAACAAAAAGTTGGAAGAATTTAATAAATCCCTAAAAGTAACACAAGAAAACCAAGAAAAAAATCAAACAAGTGAAGGAAACAGTTCAAGACTTGAAGAATGGAATAGAGGTAATAAAGAAAACACAAACCAAGGGAATTCTGGATATGGAAAATCTGAGAAAATGAACAGAAACTACAGAGACAAGTATAACCAACAAAATATAAGAGATAGAAGAAAGAATCTCAGGCGCTGAAAATACTATAGAGGAAATAGACTTATTGGTTAAAGATAATATTAAATCCAACAAATTCTTAACACAAAACATTCAGGAAATCTGGGACACCCTGAAAAGATCAAACTTAAGAATAATAGGGGTAGAAGAAGGAGAAGAACTCCAGCTAAAGGCACAGAAAATATATTCAACAAAATTATGGAAGAAAACTTTCCCAACCCAATTAAGAATATCCCCATAAAATACAAGAAGCTTACAGAACATCAAGTAGACTGGATCAAAAAAAATTTCCCTCACCATATAATAATTAAAACACAAAACATACGGAACAAAGAAAGAATATTAAGAACTGCAAAGGAAAAAGGTCAAGTAACATATAAAGGTAAGCCTATCAGAATTACACCTGACTTCTCAATGGAAACCATGAAAGCCAGAAGATCCTGGATAGATGTGCTGCAGACACTAAGAGACCATGGATGCAAGCCCAGACTACTATACCCAGCAAAGCTTTCATTCACCATCGAAGGAGAAAACAAGATATTCCATGACAAAAACAGATTTAAGCAATACATAGCCACAAACCCAGACTTACAGAAAGTACTGGAAGGAAAACCTCAGGCCAAGGAAGCTAACAACACCCACAATAACACAGACATCTGATAAACCCCACCAGCATAACCCAGAGAAGGAAAACACACAAACACTACTACTGAAAAATAACCGGAGTTAACAACCACTGGTCATTAATATTGCTTAATATCAATGGACTCAATACACCTATAAAAAGACACAGGATAAGGAGAATAGATAGGAAAAGAGGATCCAGCATTCTGCTGTTTACAAGAAACACACCTCAACCTCAAAGACAGACACTACCTCAGAGTAAAGGGTTGGGAAAAAGTTTTCCAATCAAAGGGAACTAAGAAACAAGCGGGTGTGGCTATCATAATATCTAACAAAATTGATTTCAAACTAAAATCAATAAGAAGAGATGGAGAAGGACACTTTATACTCATAACAGGAACGATTCATCAAGATGAAGTCTCAGTCCTGAATATCTATGCCTCTATTACAAGAGCACCCACATATGTAAAAGAAACATTACTAAAACTTAAATCGCATATCAAACCCCACACACTAATAGTAGGAGATTCTACACTCCTCTCTCACCAATGAACATGTCAACCTGACAGAAACATAACAGAGAAATAAGAGAACTAACAGATGTCATGAATCAAATGGACTTAACAGACATCTATAGAACATTCCACCCAAACAAAAAAGAATATACTTTCTTCTCAGCACCTCATGGAACCTTTTCGAAAATTGATCACATACTCGGTAACAAAGCAAACCTCCACAGATACATAAAATTTGGAGTAACCCCCTGTGTCTTATCACCATGGAGTAAAGTTAGAATTTAACAACAATACTACTCCCAGAAGCCTACAAACTTATGGAAACTGACAATCAACTACTGACCCACCCCTGGGTCAAGGAAAAAATAAAGAAAAAAATTAAAGTCTTCCTTGAATTCAAAAAAATGAAGGCACAACATATTCAAACCTATGGGACACTATGAAAGCAGTGATAAGAGGAAAGTTCATAGCACTAAGCGCCCAGATAAAGAAAATGGAGAAAGCTCACATTAGCCACTTAACATCACACCTGAATGCTCTACAAAAGAAGCAGACTCACCCAGGAGGAGTAGAAGACAGGAAATAATCAGATTAAGGGCTGAAATCAACAAAATAGAAACACAGAAAACAATCGAAAGAATCAATGAAACAAAGAGCTGGTTCTTTGAGAAAATCAACAAGATTAACAAACATTACACAAACTAGCCAAAAGGCACAGAGAGAGCATCCAAATTAACAAAATCAGAAATGAAAAGGGAGACATAACTACAGACACTGAGAAAATTTAGAGAATCATTAGGTCTTACTACAAAAAATCTGTACTCCACAAAATCAAAATATGTAAAATAACTGGGCAATGTTTTAGATAGATACCATAAACCAAAATTAAATCAAGACTAAGTGAGCAATTTAAATAGACCTGTAAGCCACAAGGAAGCAGAAGCTGTCATCAAAAACCTCCCAACCAAAAAAAGCCCAGGACCAGATGGTTTTAGTGCAGAATTATATCAGAACTTTCAAGAAGAGCTAATACCTATACTCCTCAAAGTGTTCCATATAATAGAAACAGAAGGGTCATTGCCAAACTCTTTTTATGAAAATACAGTTACTCTTATACCAAAACCACACAAAGACTCAACCAAGAAAGAGAATTACAGACCAATCTCACTCATGAACATTGATGCAAAAATTCTCAATAAAATACTGGCAAACCAAATCCAAGAACACATAAAAAAAATCATCCATCATGATCAAGTAGGCTTCATCCCAGAGATGCAGGGCTGGTTCAGAATATGAAAATCTAACAATGTAATCCATCATATAAATAAACTGAAAGAAAATATCATATAATCATTTCATTAAAAAGCATTTGACAAAATTCAACACCGCTTCATGATAAAGGTCTTGGATAGATTAGGGATACAAGGATCATATCTAAATATAATAAAAGCAATATACAGCAAGCCAACAGCTCACATCAAATTAAATGTAGAGAAACTCAAAGCGATTCCACTAAAATCAGGAACAAGACAAGACTGTTCACTCTCTCTGTATCTCTTATAGTGTACATAAGTGACCCCAAAAACTTTACCAGAGAACTCTTACAGCTGATAAATATCTTCAGTGATGTGGCAGGATACAAGATGAACTAAAAAAAAAAATTCAGTAGCCCTTCTATACACAAAGGATAAAGACGCTGAGAGGGAAATCAGAGAAACATCACCTTTCACAATAGCCACAAATAACATAAAATATCTTGGGGTAACACTCACCAAGGAAGTGAAAGACCTATTTGACAAGAACTTTAAGTCTGTGAAGAAATAAATTGGTGAAGATACCAGAAAATGGAAAGATCTCCCATGCTCTTGGATAGGAAGAATCAACATAGTAAAAATGGCAATCCCACCAAAAGCAATCTATAGATTCAGTGCAATCCCCATCAAAATCCCAACACAATTCTTCACAGACTTAGAAAGAACAATAATCAACTTCGTAATAGAAAAACAAAAAACCCAAGATATCCAAAACAATCATATACAATAAAGGAACTTCCGGAGGCATTACCGTCCCTGACATCAAGCTCTATTACAGAGCTACAGTAATGAAAACAGCTTGGAATTGGCATAAAAACAGAGATGTTGACCAATGGAATCAAATTGAAGACCTGGATATTAATCCACACACCTATGAACACCTGACTTTTGACAAAGAAGCTAAAATTATACAATGGGAAAAAGAAAGGATCTTCAACAAATGGAGCTGGCATAACTGGATGTCAACATGTAGAAGAATGAAAATAGATCCATATCTATCACCATGCACAAAACTCAAGTCCTCAATATAAATCTGACCACACTGTACCTGATAGAGAAGAAAGTGGGAAGTATCCTTCGATGCATGGGCACAGGAGACCACTTCCTAAATATAACCCTAGTAGGACAGACAATAAGAGCAACAATAAATAAATGGGAAATCCTGAAACTGAGAAGCTTCTGTAAAGCAAAGGACACAGTCAATAAGACTAAAAGGCAGCCTACTGAATAGAAAAAGACCTTCACCAACCCCACATCAGACAAAGGACTGTTCTCCAAAATATACAAAGAACTCAAGAAATTAGACATTAAAATTCTAAATAACCCAATTAAAAAATGGTGTAGTGAACTAAACAGAATTCTCAACAGAAGAATTTCAAATGGCCAAAAGGTACTTAGCTTTCAGGGAAATGCATATCAAAACAACTCTGAGATACCATCTTATACCTGTCAGAATGGCTAAGATCAAAAACACTAATGATAACTTATGCTGGAGAGGATGTGGAGTAAGGGTAACACTCATCCATTTCTGGTGGGAATGCAAACTTGTGCAACCACTTTGGAAATCAGTATGGCGATTTCTCAGAAAATTGGGAATCAACCTACCTCAGGATACAGCAATACCACTCTTAGGAATATGCACAAAAGATGATCAATCTTTGTTCAACTGTGTTCATAACAACATTATCTGTAATAGCCAGAACCTGGAAACAACCTACATGCCCCTCAACTGAAGAATGGATAAAGAAAGTGTGGCACATTTACACATTAGAGTACTACTCAGAGGTAAAAACAATGACATCTTGAATTTTTCATGAAAATGGATGGAATTAGAAAACACTATCCTAAGTGAGGTAACCCAGACCCCAAAAAATGAATCTGGTATGTACTCACTCATAAGTGGATACTAGCTATAAACAAAGGGCATTGAGTCTATAGTTCATGATCCTAGAGAAACTAAGTAATAAGGTGAACCCAAAGAAAAACATACATAGACCCACGTGGGAATCAGAAACAGACAAGATCACCTGACAAAATTGGGAGCATGGGCGCTGGGGGTAGAAGGAAGGGGAGGGTTGAGGAGACCTTGAGGGAATGGGATAGTCGAGATGGAGAAAGGACAGATATGAGAGCAAGGAAAGAGATATATTGATTGAGGGAGCCATTATGGGGTTAGCAAGAAACCTGGCTCTAGAAAAGTTCCCAGGAATCCACATGGATGACCCCAGCTAAGACCCTAATCATTAGAGAGGGTGCCTGAACTGGCCTTGCCCTGTAGTCAGACTGATGATTATTTTAAATCTTACAGTATCACCATCAAGTTGTCCTCTTTCAATTCTTAGATTGTTCTGGAGATACCTCCCAAAACATTTGTTCTATCAGTTCTACAGATTTCTTCCTTATACTGTGCCAAAATTCTTTCTGTTGGTTTCTACGACCCATTGGCTGTGGTCTGCTTCATGGTGAACTTACAAAAAGAAAACTGAAATTGTTGGTTGCTCCATACGGCAATTTGTAGACGTGTGAGGACGTGAGCAATTCTCTGTCTTCCATTCTCTGTGCTGCCCACCAGTCCACTTGTACTGCTTATCACCAAGTTCCTTCATCATCCATCTCAAAATTAGCAGATCCACAAAAATAACAAAGATCAGGATAGAAAATAATGTAATGGATACTAGAAGATAAACTGTACATACAAACCCTGAGCCACACTAACAAAAATAAGAGATTTAAAGTCACAAAATTATAGGCAAAATGAGGGCTATTACAACATTGAGCCTATAGTTCATGATCCTAGAGAAGCTAAGTAATAAGGTGAACCCAAAGAAAAGCATATGTAGACCCACCTGGAAATTGGAAACAGACAAGATCACCTGACAAAATTTGGGAGCATGGGGGCAGGGGGTAGAATGAAGGGGAGAAGGGGAGGGTTGAGGAGATCTTGAAGGAATGGGATAGTCAAGATGAAGGAAGAATAGATATGAGAGCAAGGAAAGAGATCTCTTAATTGAGGGAGCCATTATGGGGTTAGCAAGAAACCTGGCTCTAGAAAAATTCCCAGGGAATCCACAAAGATGACCCCAGCTAAGAACATAAGCAA
>PVIU01027024.1:0-21136 GCA_004026605.1 Ondatra zibethicus | reverse complement strand
TTCATCAACCAATAAAAGCAGCACATATACAGAAGGGCATCCCACGTCACCTATGGGCCTTTCTACTCAACTGAATCACAGGGCAGAGGGACAGTCTCTGAGGAGAAGAGAGCCAGCCCAGGTGACTGGCTGGGTGCTGCCCTCAGGCTCCCCGGGGAACATCAGAGATCTATGCCTCGAGGTCCTCAGGAAGAGCGTGCAGGAGCACCTTCTCTGTGGTCACAAGTTTGTGGCTCTTCACAAAGGGTGTCATTGGGCTCCCAGCATCATTCAGTCTGTGCAGGTTCATTTTCCCTTCTCTGTCAGATGTCTGCACATTTTAAAGGGCCAGTTTCTCTGTGCATCTGAGACTGTGGGTACAGAGGAGACCCTCATGGAGTAAAGAGCCATGATGTTCATGGGTGCCACATATAGAATCTATTTCCCTGTGTTTATAGAGCGACTCATTTATTACTCCATATCCTCTACAGATAGAGTTCATCAATCAGCTTAATTTAGCTGGGGGAATGTTCACACGTGAATATCTAATGGAGTAAACGGGAGTAGGACACGATTCATTCAGACTGCCCTGAAAGCTCTTGTTTTAACATAATATGTAGCCTGTCTTCTGTCCACTCAATAGCCCTGGGTTACAGGAGCTGGCTGAGGAAACGGAGGTAAGGCCAGCAGTGCCTGGCCAGGCAGGGCCCAGGTGAATGAGGCTCGTCTGCCTCTCTTCCCCCCACTTTAGGCTCTACCCTTGCTCCCAGGAGCCCCCAGCTGAGGGTCTCAAAATAGGGACCACAGACCCCGAGTCTGAATCCTAGGTGGGGGCTGCTAACAGCACAGATTCTTGACATAGTTCACACCATGCTTTCACCAAGCATGCTGCAAAAACACTGTCTTATGTGTGGCCTGGGCAAACGTGTATGAAGCCACACCCAGCCACGCAAGTGGTGTGAGAGAGCCACTGGGAAAAAAAGCATGAGGGCACACACTCAGCCTTTGGTACACTGAGGCTGATCCGAAGGCTGAGGGTACAGAACCAAGAGATGATGCACCTACCATCCCAGGGAGCTCCTGCGGAGTCAGCTTCATTATGAGCAGGGAAACTGAGGCAAAGGGTGACTCTGTGACTCGTCTGAGGGCACCATGTCCAAACAGAAGACCAAGCGACAGCGGGCCCTCAGTTCAGAGGCCAGCACCTGACCGCTTTGCCACACAGCCTGTGTAGAGTACGAACAGGAAGGGCTTCCCTCTGGAAGGGGAAGTGCACAGCACCCATGAAGTCCCCTCTTTAGAGGCTGCCCTGAGTCAGCTCCTCAGAAACTAGGATCAAAGTCGAGGGAGACTGGCTAAAGAGGTTGGAAGAAGAAAGATTTGCATGGGGAACAGAAGACATGCAACACCGCAGTAAAGAACCATTTCCAGAGACTGGGCTACGGCACATGAAGAATTATGGCACTGGCCAGTGTGCATTAGACTTTGTGTCTATTCCAGGAGATACAAGAATATAGGAGGAAATAATCCAGGTATGGTGGTGCATGCCCACGGTTCCAGCTCTTGGGAGTTCAAGGTCACCCTCTGCTACGTAGTGAATTCCTTGTTAGCCTGCCTGGAAAAACTGAGAGGGTGAGAGGAGAAAGGAAGATGGGGGAGAAAAGGAAGTGGAAAGAAATTAAAAAGAAAAGGAAACTGTTGGAGCCTTGAGATTCCTAGGTGGGCCTGCTGGAGACCAGGTTGGTGCTTCCACAGGAGACGTCAATACTGTAGTCTTCCAGGAGGTGGCGCCAGTGATCCCTAAACCCGAGCCAGCTCAGCACCTCCCAAAGCCCTCTTGTGTGGGTAGCTTGGTTCTAAACTGAGAAACTCTTCACCTCAACTCCAGGCTGTGGGGAAAACACGTCCTGTGCAGGAGGAGCTCGACAGTAGCCCGCCAGTACACAGCACACCCACGCAGTGATTTAACAGGGAGATCTGGAGCCCGGGGACCCAGCCTAACTCCTCCCCAACAGACTATCTGAATAGATGGTTATTTTAATCCCTACCGCACAGGCAAGAAATAAGCTCAGACGTAGCCAGCTAGGGTGACAGGTCCAGAGCTGGGGTGACAAGCCTGGTGTTTCCAGTCCAGCATTAACAGCCCCCTTTCCTCAGATGGTGCAAAGCTCCTTGTGTCCCTTACAGTCACTGTGTTCAGTATGTCACTGGAGGGGGAAGAGGGGAAATCCTGGGTGCTAATTTGTCTTCTTAGTGTTTGCTTTTCTCCTTAAGGTGGAAGCTGATCCGATTAATTGAGGGCTTCAATTAGTTGCACTTGGCCGACTGGGTGTTTAGCGTGCTCCCTCCCCTTCCCAACCCCCAGTGACTAATCACCTGTGTTCTCCCAGAACTGGCACCCTTTGCCGGAATTGTGAATAGGCCCTCTAGGAGGAGGACAAAAGGAAGAGGAGGTGTCTCATTCCAAGTCCTTAGCCACGCCCTGCAATGTCCTCTGCCTGCTAAAACTTCAGGCAACTGAATGTGAGTACTCCCTCCCTCTCTCCCTCCCTCTCTCTCTCTCTCTCTCTCTCTCTCTGTCTGTCTCCCTCCCATTCCAAAGTCCTACTCTCTCTTCTCTTTTCTCCATCCTTTTGTCCATTTCTTCCATCTTAATCTCTTTCTCCCCTCCATCCTAACTCCCGTCTTTTCCTCTCTCTTCCTTCCTTCTCTCTCTCTCTCTCTCTCTCTCTCTCTCTCTCTCTCTCTCTCTCTCTCTCTCTCTCTCTCTCTCTCTCTCCTGGTGCCTGTTAGCTTTGACATAGTTACTACAAGTTGACACTGTGAAGACCAAAGATTCTTAGATTCTAATGTGCCCTGAGGAAGACTGTTTTAAGATTTTATTAAAATACAGCCTGGGTCCCAGGTGAGCCTGAGATCTCTCCTGTCTGAGGAGTTCTTAGATGCAGAAGGCGCATGGTGCTCTCAAAGGAGGAACTGTGGTGTAGGTCCCGCCTTGGTCAGGGGCCTTGGGGGCTGCAGACTGTAAGGAAGCCTAGCTCTACATGGGGGCTGGGACTCCGAGATAACTAGACCCTCACCTACCTTAGGCCACTGCGCGAAATCCAGCAGCTTCAAGCTGTGGAACCTTTGGAGATCAACAGGCTCCAGTCAAATCAGAGGGAGGGTAGAGTAGGGAACGTGGGAAGAAAGGGGTGAACACTTGGCACGATTTTATGAGTTCCCTCACTGGGTGCTGGATATGTCAGCTAATTTTCCATTAGTGTAATAAAATACCTTAGACTGGTAACTTTATAAAGGGAACAGGTTTGTTGGGAAGCTGCAGCCAGTTTTTCTTGGCCCACCAACCCCAAGATAGTGACATGGAGACTTATTATTAATTACAAAAACTTGGCCTTTAGCTTAGGTTTGTTCCCAAGTAGTTCTTATAACTTAATTAGTGTGCTTCTATTAATCTATGCTTTACCACGTGACATTTTTAAAAAAAAAAAAACTCTTTTCCATTTTGTGTGTACCACTTGCTCTGTGTCTTGTTGGCTCCTCCCACTAGATTCATTTCCAGTTCCTTTCTCTCCCTGGAAGTCCCGCCTCTTCTCTCCTGCTTAACTATTGGCCATTCAGCTTTTATTAGACTAATCACAGCAACACATCTTCACACAGTGTACAAATATCCCACAACAGGAAGCTGTAGCTCTAAATAGCCTGGGCTCAGCTCTGACGAGTTTTCATTATCCCAGCTGCATTCCAACATGGTAGAGAAGTACATGGTAGAGAGGTACATGGTAGAGAAGTACACGGTAGAGAGGTACATGGTAGAGAGGTACATGGTAGAGAAGTACATGGTAGAGAGGTACATGGTAGAGAGGTACATGGTAGAGAAGTACATGGTAGAGAAGTACATGGTCGAGAGGTACATGGTAGAGAGGTACATGGTAGAGAGGTACATGGTAGAGAAGTACATGGTAGAGAGGTACATGGTAGAGAGGTACATGGTAGAGAAGTACATGGTAGAGAGGTACATGGTAGAGAAGTACATGGTAGAGAGCACGTGCAGGAGAGCTTGGTGAGATGAGGAAGCCAGGGACACAGCAGGGAAGGGAAAGGCTTGGTCTTTAACAACAACCCTCTCCTGGCAGCCAATTATGGTTCCAGAACAACCACACCAATCCCTTTCAGTAGCAGAATTCCCAATGATATAATTGCATCCCACAAGGCTCCACCTTTTAAAGGTATCACCATCATCTAACATGGCTTATTGAGGTCAAGACCCTGATATTTGAACACTTAGAGTACACTCTCAAGTCACAGCAGTGGGGTAAGGGCTCTGTGTCTCCTCAACTGCATCACCTGACACTACAGGTGTGACATTAGGATTAGGGTTTGGTTTCTTTTTGTTGTTTTGGTTTTTTTTTTTTTGAGACAGGGTTTCTCTGTAGCTTTGGAGCCTGTCCTGAAACTAGTTCTTGTAGACCAGGCTGGCCTCGAACTCACAGAGATCCACCTGCCTCTGCCTCCCAAGTGCTGGGATTAAAGGTGTGTGCCACCACAGCCCGGCTAGGGTTTGTCTTTACAGGGCTGGCTGACTTAGTTTGGGGTCTGAGTTCCGGACAGCCTGCATGATTTACACTCGCATTGATGTTTGAGAACCAACGGCCTCTGAAATCAGGCTCTGGAGGCTTCTCCTTCAGCTGGACTCATTGGACTGTAGGTGCTGCTGGACAAAGCTCTGTGCTTACCCTGCCCCTCTCTCCCTTGAGAGGCGCTGGCCCCGCACTGTGTCCTGGTCCCACAGCTGCAGGTGTGGGTCAGTACCAAACCCCAGTATCAGATCTGGACCCTCCTGGAAGCCACCTTCTCTCTCATCACTGAGTACTGTCACCCAGACAGTATCTTCTTTTAAAATATTATGATTTTTTTATTTGCAGCTATATATTACAGGTTGAACATGTCCCCCAGCCCGCACACACCCTGTTTCCTCCATCCTCCCGGTAAGAACTCAGAATCCAGCTTCCTAGGCTTCCTCTCACAGATGATGACAGTCAGTTCTGGTGACCCCATCAGCAGGCTTTCTGGTGCCACAACACCTTACCTGAAGATAGAGTCTACATCAAAGGGATGCTGTTTCCTGTTCCTACCTCCTTCCCTGCCTCCAGCCTAGGAATCAGAGATCCTTGGGGGTGGGCTCTTGGCTCTTGCTAATAACTTCCACTGCTAAGACACAAGGAAGACACTCTGTCTTGTCCCACGTGACCTTTGAGTGAGACCACCTCTGGTATTGGGGCCTGAAAAGTCCTTGAAGCCCCCATCACGCCTATCCCTCTTTCTGTCTATCCATGATGTCATAATACTTGAAGCAACTTTCTTATTCCCCGGTCTGTGTCATTTTGACCCACCTGCCACATCCTTTTCTCTTTCCACTTCCTGCTCTGGTTGGTTTCTTTCATTTCCCCACACTTCCACCTCTACCTTGATACAGACACATATGGTCTTGTGTGGCTTTCTAAAGTCCAAGCACCACAGAGAAGATAAAATAGATTAGTCTTCCGGAGAGTGACTTAATTCACGCAATGCAATGATCTCTGGTTTCATCCACTCTCCTGTGAACAGTATAGCTTTATTCTTCAGGGTATGAGTCACGTTGCCCTTGCCCAGTCCTCTGCTGGTGGACACCTAGGCTGGCTCCATAACTCAGCTGCTGTACTTTGGGGCTCTCCTTAATTTGTCATGGATTCTGCCCCATCTGTCAGTTATCGTTGTAATGCTCAACAGATCGACATTTCAAAGCAGAATGCTTTGGCTTTTTCTGATCCATTCCCACACTTTCTTTGGCTCTCAGAAAAATCTATCCAGAAAATCCAAACACCTATCATCTAAAGAACCAGTGTGACCTTCTGGTAACATCCTTAATGCCAGAGTCACCCAGGAGTCCTCCTGCATCTCCTGGGTGATGCCCTGTGGCTGCTCCTCTCTCCAGCTCCCTCATCCTGGGATTCACCCACCTAGAGCTCCTTCACACTCTATTTCTTCTTGCTAGAGTCTATCCCATCCTCCAGGACCAACACGGGTACTCACCCTCTCTGCCATGAGAGATCATAAGTCCCCCTCTGATTCCCCCATGGCGTCATGAATGTCACCTCACAGCTGGAGAACATTCACGGGGGGGGGTCCGCTTACATCAGGACCTTCAGGGTCCATCCCAGTGCCAAGTACTTTGCAGGTGAGTGGCTAACCGGTGAGAGGAAGAATGACCACGTGAGAATGGTCCACCTGACCTGGGTCATATCTAGGCCCCAAGAATACCCTTCTTCTGATTGGCAAAGATGATAATGCAGAAGGTTTTTTGTACTGTCTACTCCAAATGTAAAACATGTACTATGTCCTCAGTTTAACTTTTCCCAAACAGAGAGAGGGTAGCCCAAGAAGAACAAAGAGATTCCATGATCAATCAACTATAATAATCTGTGACTTGGAATTGGAACTGGGATTCTCAGGTTAGCTGATGGCTAATGGACTTTTCTAATGGACCTATAACTCAAAGCCATGTTTGAGATTAAGACCAACACTTTGATATTGGTTGGAGAGTACTAGGTTGACCTTACAAAGATCCTGCTGGTCCGTCTGCTGAGGGTCACACGGGTAGAGACTGGAGACCCGGGATGTGTCCTTCTTCAAGGAACGTGGGCAGAGGTCAAATGAAGTGGCTTCTCCTCTTTCGTTTTGAAGTCTGGCCGGGCTCCAGAAATCATGCCTTCCAACCTTCCTCAGAGCTAAGCAGCTGCATGTTCTGGCTAGGGAATTACTGGACAGTGTTTCTTTGGCCCCAACCTCTTAGACCCAGCCTATCCACGCTCCCCAGGTAATGTACAAATCCTGCCCCAGTCTGCTTCTGTAACCATAGCCAGCCACTCATGGAACGGCAGAGAGTCATTATTTCCATAGCTGTCCGAGAACAATTTTCCTCCTTAAACCACATCTTTCCAACAATCCCTCAAAAACAACCCAAGTGGAGAATGTGTTTTCTTAAAAAAAAAAATAACCTCAGTTGAATGTCTTGGCTGATTTGCCGTGTTCTCTTGGAAGATTCCAGGAAACAGAGGTGCCTGTTGAGGCCCCAACTGTGGGTTTTCAGACATGACCTTTCTGCTCTGACAAAAGGTAGTCAGAGGTCAGAGGTCAGGGGGTCAGGTGTCATGCCACGGCTTCTTCTTCCTCGTCATGCATAATGTCACTTTAGCTTTGCTTCTGCTGTTTACTGTTAGAAAAGTGTGATTGTTGCTCCCCTGTCTGTGTGTCTACATGTGTATGTGAGGGCTTGCATGTATGTGCAGGTGAGCAGCACATGGTGCATTTGCATGTGGGCACCAGGGGTGATGGTCAGGTGCTACCCACCCTGTTTGTGATGCCGAGTCCCTCGTTTTTACCTGGAGTTCAGCTGACTCAGCTAAGCCAGTGAGCCCCCGTGACCCTCCCTTCTTCCACCTTCTCGGTGCTGGGATTGCAAACCCATGACACCACGCCCGACTTTTTACTTGAGTTCCGGGGATCGAATTCCAATCCCCATGCTTCTGTGGAGATCAGTTTAGTGACTGAGCCACCTGATTTGATTTGATTCTTTACCAATTGATCACATTTGAGTTTCAGTTTTCCTTTCTTTTTCCCATAGGGTAAGAGGGTCTGGAAAACTTAGATACTTGCTTCTACCTCATGATAGAACCTTGAGGTGTCTTCATAGACATTGTCTATTCCTGAGATGGCCAAGGAGAGAGGAGACAGTCCCTGGAAGAGCCCTTCCCAAGGAAGTCTTGCTTTCTGACCAGGAATGGGTGTGCCCTTACGGGCTCATAAAACAGACTGTGTGTATGCAGGAATCCCGCCTTTGCCCTCAATGAGGAGACACATGCCCTGGGTCACTGTAACTTGTGTCTCCTGATCTGTGATGGTCTCCAAGGCTCCCCAGCCCTGGGGCCCACTATGTTTAGAGATGGGTTGAATTTCAGAAATCTTCAGCTAAGGGAGTTCTTTAAAAGAGGTATGATATCTTCAGCCCTTCTCAGAGAGGTTCTTCAGGGATGATGGTGGGTACTGCTGTGTTCCCCAGGAACCCGACTTTGAGGGAGGAAGAGGACTCTGTGCAATGAGATCAGGCCATCTGTTGTCTGCAAAGAGCATGGCCCTTCCATTTCAGCGACCCTCTCCAGGCAGGGAAATGTCTTTCTCCATCCTGTGAAGTCCTGTTCTCTCCTAGCACACTTCATAGGCAGGACTTCGTTTACCTGCAAGGGACCTCATGGTGGTCATTGCTGTGGCTGAACAAGAGTAAAGTCTTTTGAGAAGGTTGACAAAGATGTTATTTCATAGCCCTCTTCATGACTCGGGGTCACTAGCCTTGCAAGAGAAATCCCAGCAGTAACAGAGGAATGATATATGGGGACCAACACAGTTCTTACAGGACCAGGGACCCAAGTAAGGACAGGAGCAGCTACCAAGATAAGCCCTTGTCAAGAGCATCCTAGAGGCGATAGCTGGTGCTGCTGCCCGATGATTGGGCTTCAGGCTAGCACTCATATATGCGATGTCTCTTTTCAGGTAGAGATACTAGAATTTGAAAGCTGAACACAGGCAGCATGGACCCAAACCCCACAACAATGGACTTTTGTCTCCCAGCAGTGGATTCATCCCATAACAATGAGCACATATCACGATGACACCCCATGCTCCACAGCAATGAACTCAGGCCCCTCAGAAATGGACCCACCTCTCATATAGTTCTACCTTATAGCAACAGACTTACCCCGCAGTCATAGACCCAAAGCAGCAGGCCAATCCTACACCAATGGACTCAACCCACAACGATAGACTTGTGTTTCGTGGCAGGTTTTACGGCTGTTTCTGCACTGTGTTGTCTTCTGTGGCTCTACTGTGCCTCGTTCCCTATGCGGCTGCAGGCGCAGGAGACAGGAACTTGCTCCTGAGCCTGAGAAGCAGAAAGGTTGGTGTCATACTGGAGACCATGCCCCAGTCCATGGTAAAGCAAGAGAGAAACGTGACTTCCCTTAGACGGCTCTTGTTCTAGGAGAAAGTCATTAGAGAGAACTAATGTGTGATTGTGATGCTTTAATTGGACGAATACCTGGAGTCCTTTATTGTCTGACTGGATTATTCATGTTGTAAAGGGCAAGATCATTTACTTTCCTCTTGGAGCCAGAGGGGCTAGAGTCCAGTCTCGCCACATTGCTCCAGCAAACCTCAAGGGTAGCGGAAAAGCCCAAGCAGCGGCAGAAGCGAGCCAGGGCTCGCTGGAGTTTATTGATGCGTCAGCATCATCACCAACATAATTAAGGTTGTTACTATTTACTTTATTGCATCTCTGGAAAAACAGGCTCCAGTTTCACCAGAGGGAGTGGGAAGTTGGCTCTTACTTGAACCACCATGCTCTTTCTGTCCTGCATGCCCTCTGTAAATCTCTGCCACAGGCTTCCATTTCCAGATGATCTGGAGATCCTTTCAACTAGGCCAGAGAAAGGCTTGATTTCTACGAGTGAAACAAGGCTCCCATCAGAGCAGCTACCTGGAAGCCACATCTACTCGAGGTTGCTGTTCCTTTGTCCTTTGCTTTTTTAACCTGTTGGCAGGCTCTTATTCTCTCTTGGCATTCAGTCTCTTGCTATGGGACTTGTACCAGTGGATGCCACTCGACCAAAGTAACCCCAAGACCGGGCACAGACTCAGCATAAACACGATAACTAAACAAACACTGGGCTGAAAACCTGGGACTGGGCATTATTGAGTGCTGTCACCTGCTCCTCGTCTCCGGGGTGCTTGGGACTGGCCAGGCTGTGGCGTGATGTCCCTGTTCAGAATTCCGTAATGGCCAACATTGTATCAACACTCAACGACCTAACAAACACTCGAATCACTTACTTGTTCCTGGCTCCACTTTACTTAATAACAGAAGTGTTCTGCGGAGAAATAACTGTTTACATCTGGGCATTTGTGGGGCTCAGAGTCCCCAAAGGTGACGCTCTGCCAGGCGTTTCATTGAATGGAAGGGCATTTTGTCACATGAGTTGAGGGAACCCTGTGGTTATTATAAACTGGAGAAGAATGAACAGACTATTTTATAGCCCACGTAACTGATTCTATCCAATGAGGAGCTGCAGCTGAAGTCTTCCCACGTCCTGCCTGTTTCTGGAGGGCCCACATTCTTCTTGTTTGCACTGATACTTTGGGAACTACCCAGAAACCCAGAAGTCCTGTGGGGCCAGAACTTCTTAGCTGCTGCCACAGAGAGGCTAGTGACAGTAGATACAGCAAGCATTACCGTAGGCAGCCTGGGCGGTTTACAGAGCTAATTTAATATGAAACCATTGCCCTGCTTCATGTCACTCTCTAAGATGCAGGGAAAACGTAAGAGATGAGGAGGTGATCATAAGGAAAATGTGTTCTGCGGTGGTGGGACCTGCCGGGTTAAATCTGCCCATGTATTTCTGATAACTGAATAAATACTAGACTGAAAACTTATAACTGAGTATCTTGGAGGTCAACTGGAAAACTACAAGTGGATGCAGCCCCCATGATTAGAGAATAAGAGTGAGAAGGTGGTTAATGTGTGACATCTTTAGAGAGGCCATCTAGAAATAAAGTTTTATTCTGGGACAGAGGACTCGCCAACATCTGCCTTTGGGGTTACTCCGAGGTTGGCCCATCGGAAGGATCAAGTCCTGGGGAGCAATGCGGGATGTAGGTAAACTTCTGTCCTTGGATGAGCAAGTGAAAATAAGCATAGCATGCCTACCAGCAGGGGGCGTTTTCAAATTTCCTGGACTACTTGGCAGTGCTTAGAATGGGGTCTGTGATCAGCATCACGGATACATGTGAGGTAGAATGGGGTCTGTGATCAGCATCACGGATACATGTGAGGTAGAATGGGGTCTGTGATCAGCATCACGGATACATGTGAGGAAGCGAAGAATGGAGGAGGTGGAAGAGGACCCTGTCTTTGCTGCGTGGCAACGATGCCGGCCAGCTCTGCATGAGGAATGGTAGCCAAGGGATTCCCTTACCACGTGGTAACGATGCTCTGTAAGGGAATGCCGGCCAGCTCTGCATGAGGAATGGTAGCCAATGGATTCGTGCATGCACTGGGTGAAATATAGAGCTCAATAAATGTTCTCTCAAGCCAACATGATCACGCGCCTGTCCACATTGTGTCGTTCACACTAGGTGCCAGCCGTGATCTGACACCAATGATAAGATCACGGATAAGAGGTCTTATTACCTTTTCCTGGCTCAGATGTTGGTCTTTTAATCAAATGACTACAGAGATGGCTGTTGCCACGGAGAGCATCTTTTTGGAGTCCTACAAAACTTCCTTTTTTATGGAGAACCTACAAGATCTGAGAATGAGATAGAGCTACTTACACAGCTTCAAGGGTTAAGAAACAAAGACAGAGACCCCAACTTTGGAAACGTCTTTTTAAGTCTTGTGACAGCCCCGGGGCTCTTCACTCAGCTGCTCCAGGGACTTGAGATCTGTTGGTCATTCCTTAGTCAGCTCAGGCTCCTCTGGGGTAGACCAGATCAGCAGGGACTGGCAGAGACTTCACAGCTCAGCCTGGGGCCTGGCCCACGTGTCTCTGGATGGATTTTGATGGGGACATACAGCAGTTTTCCTGAGAGGTAAAGCCAGGGTTGTTGGACAGCTGTCAGAGTGGGCTGCTGGTCCATGTTCACGGAAGTTGTCTGTCACTCAAAGGCGCCGAGATGAGGCATGGAAACCTCCTGCTCAAACAGCTGCTCTCAGCCTGCGTGTTGTCACACCCCTGGCAAACTTCTGGCTGCCAAAATATTTACATTCGTAAAAGTAACAAAATTATAATTATGAAGTAGCAACAAAATTGTTTTATGGTTGGGGTGGCCATTACATGAGGAACTACATTAAAGGGTCACAGCCTTAGGAAGGTTGAGAACCCCTGTTCTGGAGGGAAACCTGTGAGAGACCTAAGGGGAAGGAATGGAGACTTCGGGTGGTAAAATCAGCAATTTTGTGTGAAACTAGACCCAGAAGCAAAGCTGTGACCAGCAGGAACAGGATCTTCAGAGAAACAGAGACCAGTTATGAACACCTGGTACGGAAGCCAAGAATTCTTCATAAAGCCTGTGAGCCCACCAGCCCTGCATGTTCTCCTGAGGATGACAGAGTAGAAAGCTGGGGTCTGAGCTCCACCCGGACTATTGAGAACATATTGTTGTTAATGTTGAGTGTAGGAGCGATGGTTCTACCCTGCCTCTCCCTTTTCTGTCCTTTCTTCTATTCATTAATTTCTTAAGGACATGGGCAGAACAATATTAATAACTACTAAGAGAGAGGACTCAGTCTCTCCCAGGGACGAGCCCTCTAGTTGGTTATCCAATACAAAGTGGTCAGATCTGAACTCATGTAGAAGTATGCAACATCAAATATACTTAGCAAGTTGTATTTATGTATTTACAAGTTTATACAGAGTTTTGGAGAAAGCAGGTCCATCTTGGTTGCGGATGACTAGTGGGCATGTCGTGGGCAGAGATGTCAGAAGCATGCAGTAGAGAATGCACTGGGGCTTTGACAGAATGTCTTGCCATCTTGGTGAGGGCAGACCACACCCCTTCCTCCAGGAGTGTCTCCCATTACACTTTAGTACGGGTAGAACCTAGGAACGACTTGTCTGTCTGGTGACTGAGTGAGCACTCTGGGCCACATTCAACACCCACTTGGTAAAGCTGAGGCCACTGTGGGAGAGATCAATCACCTGAGCATTTACCATTTTCAAAGCTACCTGCCGTGAGCTATGGAGTTTGCTCAGTGGATAAAGCAATTACCACACAAACTGGAATTTGATCCCTAGAATTTACCTGTAGTCCCAGCACTCAGGAGTCAGAGACAGGGGATCCTTGGGGCAAGCTGGTTAGCTTGGATAGCCGGAATTAGTGCGATTCGGGTCCAAGTGAGACCCTGCAGCGGCAAAGTGAGGAGCTGTTGAGGATACCTCAGCTTTCGGCTTCCACAAGTGCATGCACACAGACGCATGGTCACACCCTCCTACAAATACGTCAATACACATGAAAACACAAGCACACACGTAAATGGCATACCACACACACATTAACTTGCAAAATAACCATAATCATAGCTATGCTTCTGCCAAGATCCAAGATCTCTGTAGAGGCTAGAAGATGTAAGTTGTACTGAGGCGTGTGTTAAAAGAGAAGTGTGCTTTTGTTCACTTATTTTTTTTTTCAAGGGCGTGTTCTACCACTGTTTTTGCTTTTTTTTTTTTTCTGAGCATTCTTCTCCGTTATGGGCTAGACCATGTCTTCTTCTCTCCTGGAATTCCTTTGTTGAAGTCCTGGCTCATAGGACCTTACCTTGTAACAGTATTTGGAGACAGGGGGATTCATTTAACATGAAGCTATGAGAATGAACCCTAGTCCAATATGACTGCTGTGCTTAGGAGAAAAAAGACAGAAGAACACAGAGTACTGTGGAGATGCAGGAAGAAGATACCATCTGCAAGCCAAGATGCGAGGCCGTGGGAGAAAACAATCTGGCACCCTCTTGCTCTCATACTTCCATGATACTAGGAACTAGATCTTAAATGCTAGGGCTCCCAGTCTCTGGTACTGGTTAAGCAGTTTGGGCAGTGTGTTTACCCCTCTCTTGATCTGTGTTTCCTGACCTCATGTGGGGTGTTGAACCGCCTAGTGGAAGCGGTGGGGCTCACTCTCTGGGCCTCATCGTGTCTATACAGTGATAGCCCAACAGTTGGCCCCTGGAGCTCAGGAGATGCGCTCAGCAGTTCTAGACCCCAGGTCTCCTTCTGTACAATCTAAGGGACAGTGTGTGCTCTGTGAAGGGGGAAGGGAGGTACTAGGGGTGGGGGCACTGGAAGCTGCAGCTTGGTGAGCTAACCCTAAACCCTCCAGATGCACAAACTTCAGGTCAAAGCTGCCAGTCCTTTTTGGTGTGACACTGACGAGGGTTCTCAAAATTTATAAATGTTGAGCAAATATCTGTGTGTGTGTGTGTGTGTGTGTGTGTGTGTGTGTGTGTGTGTGTGTGTGTGTGTGTTTGAGATGTTTGAGACAGGGTTTCTCTGTGTAGTCCTGGCTTCCTGGAACTTACTCTGTAGACTAGACTGGTCTGGAGAGAGATCTGCCTGCTTCTGTCTCCCGAGTGCTGGGATTAAAGGCATGAACCACCTCCACCTGGTGAAGATTAAACACACACACACACACACACACACACACACACACACACACACACACACACACACTGCTACAGTGGTCCTTACAACAAGTGTATCAGTGGAAAACCCCGTGTTCTTAGCGTCCCATGGCTGGTTTCAGGCTCTGGGACCTCCAAGAATGCTGTGACTTGCGAAACTACAGTGTATTTCTACCTCTGTGGACAGAGCCCCAGATGCCAGGTGTCACTCTGCCTCTCACTTCTCCCCTCTGGCTCCCCTTTCTCTTCCTTTCCTGTTGAAGGCACCGTAGGCTTCAATGAAAGTAACTCTGAGATTCTGCCCTCGGTGCAGGTTTTACCTCATGAACTTGTTAGGTGAGTTCAGGTGTGTAGTCTTCCTGACTGTGTGCTAGAGAAAGTTCCAAGATTGTCTGTGAAGTTAGGATCTTACATCTGTCTCTTGCACGGATCTTGACGCCCAGAACCCTCAGCTCTCCACCTGAGGGCACTCAGTCACAGGAGGACTGGGAACACACCTTCCTGGTGTGTTCCTGAGGATTCGGGCAATCATTAATTTTATATCTAATATAAAATAAACTATAGAGTGGAATGTAAGGTTCTCATGAGTTATTCAGATCAGTACAAAACTTCAAAGATACCTCATGTTCATTACAGGGTTGCTCCAGGCTATTGCTCCTGACCCCTGGCCTTCTAACTTCCCCTGCAGTTAGAAAGAACTCAGTGGAACGTTCTGAGAAGTTCTGGCTTACAGAGAATCATGGACATTGAGATTTGTTGCTGGCTCTCAGTAGTCCAGGGTTCACTGAGCCTTTTGGCCAAAGTGGCTGAATTTCAGGTGGACAGGCCTTTGGAGCTGAGTGGAAATGTCACCTTCAAGTGTATCATAGGAGTTCATGACCTTATTGGCTTGTGGTGACACCTGGGGGTCTCTAGCAGTTTCTTCTGTGTGGCAGTGCAGGCCAGTAATACACTGTAGGCTAGATTTGTCCCAAGGCTCACCTGGACCTGGGCCAGCCTCTCTGTCCCTCTGGCATCCACCCACCGTGCCAGCAAGGATGGGGGCATGAGTTTGGACCTTCAGTGTTGATTGTTGCCGGTATCCCTGAGTTGTTGCCTCTCCTGAATCCTCAGGTCCTGTGCTAAACACATCAGATACCTCATCAAACACCCTCTCCATTGCAGAAAGACAGCTGTAAAGGAGATGCCCAACATTTGCACAAACAGGCGTCTCTTGCTAAGAGAAGGTCTGTAGCTGGGGTGCCTGCCAAGTGCAGTTTAGATCCCAGGACTGTGGACACTGGGTGCTTCGAGCAAGCCTGTTAGGGAGAGCCAGACCCAAGGCTCCGTGTCCTGGTCTGTTTTAAGCAGGCCCCCACCGTAACACAGGCTTGTCTGCCAGTATAAAGGAGAGATCCACCAAGGCTCAGATTTTGGCTGACATATGCCGGGAAGTAAGGAGAGGCTGGAGTCTGGGCCTGCTCCCTCCTAGCTGTGCAGTCTTGGGTCATATCCCCACTACCTGTACCAAGTCTCCATGCCTGACTAGAAAGTAGAATTTATCCTTCACAACCAACAAGGAAAGCCATGGGCATTAATTCAATGAATATGGGCGAATACAGTTGCTTTAATGTACCTCTTACTGGGGTGGCTAGAGCCTTGGAAGCGATCATTAAATAAGAGATTGTATTTTGCAATTGAGACGTGACAGTTCTAGCCAGGACTAAGATTCTGATGCAGGCAGAGGAACATAGAAGGAATACAGGCTTCCTGGATGGATGCCTTTAGCCCCTAGGGCTGCACAGGTGCCTGACAAGAATGCTGTGCCAGGATGTTTGAAGGAACAGCCAGAAGAGGAAAGTCTCGAGAGAAGGGCTCAAGGGGCGCAGCCATCGGGGGAACGGCGCATTTCTAAGGAGCCTCAGCGGCATCTGGCATAGTCTGTGCTTTTCTGTCCATGAGAAGCGGTTTCTCCAAGTCTCACTCAGGCAGGGTCCACCTGTCACAGTCTGGAATGTGTCGGAAGATCACCAATCACTAATCCAAAGAGGCAGGAACATCTGCTCTGTTTCACCTTCTCCAAGCAGGGTGTGCATTGGGATCTGGAGGAAGAGAGAAAGCAGAGGGAGGAAGACCTGCTTTTCTCCAGTCCTGGTCCCTGCAAAATTCAGGTGGAAACGGAACTTGGGGTATATAATTTTTTTTTTTTAGTTTTTATATATGAATATTTGCCTGCTTTTATGTCTGTATATGTATATGCAGTGCTTATAGAAGCCAGAAGGGGACATTAGATTCCCTGGAACTTTATTTATGGATAGTTGTGAGCCACCATTTGGGTGCTGGCAACCAAGTCTGGGTCCTTTGCAAGAGCAGCAAGTGCTCCTAACCATTGAGCCATCTCTCCAGACCCATGAATTGGCTGTGTAATAACTGTGTTAAGAAATGAAACTTAATGGAGGTGAATATGTCATGGGGACTCTGTTCTCCTGAAAGGATTTAGGCTTTTATCATGGGAGTGGCTTAGTTACCTAAAGAGACAGACAGACAGAGAGAGAGAGAGAGAGAGAGAGAGAGAGAGAAGATTCCATACAGCTTGGAGACCCTGCTCAGATGGACTGTGTAGCTGGTAACCCCAAAGTGCTGGGCTTTAGGTGTTTCTGGGTCTACTGATTGAAGAATGAGGTTGGACTTCTGGGGCACAGTGGGGCTGTATTTTCCTAACTCCTGCCTAGAAGGTGGTATGGGATGCAGAGAGTCAAAAGGTAGCCAGAGCAAAGGAATGTTTAAGTAAAGCTTTCTGATTTGGGAGGTAGGGCATGGGCCCTGCTACCCTTTTAAATCTCTCTCTACTGGGTGTCTTAGTGGTTTTCAACCTGCGGGTCATGACCCCTGAGGAGATCACATATCAGCTATCCTGCATATCAGATATCTGCCCTATAATTCTTAACAGTAGCAAAATTACAGTTATGAAGTAGCAACAAAGTTAATTTTATGGTTGGGGTTACCACATGAGGGACTATATTACAGGGTCACAGTCTTAGGAAGGTTGAGAACCACTGACTTAAGGGATCAGATTTTGAGAGTAACACACCTGGGTTAGATTACCATCTCAGCTCTTGTCAGATGGATAGTGACAGCTCAGCCTTGGCGAAGCCAACCCTACCGTGGGTAAAAGGCTGTGGTGCTGGTTCAGAGAGGGCTGGCCTGAGACAGTTCCCACCTGTGGTATAAGGCCTGTCGTTAAAGCTTGGTAACCTACCAACCTTTCCGTGTGACAAGAGTAGGGTGGGTCTCTATGGCTTGTCCACAGGCCCCTTTCATTCTGCTCCCAAAGATCACGACCCCTGCCAAACATAACCTTCCTGACGAAATGGAACAGATGCTAGTTGCACTGATTTCTAAGTGGTGGAATTCAGTCTCTCACAAGCTAATCACAGCCTATTGTGAGAACCAGGGTCTACAATAGTCTCTTCTTATTGCAGACGTGCGTGGATAGAACTGGACAGCTTTAGATATTGCCATTATTTTGTGATTATTTGTGTGTGTGCGTGCGCGCGTGATGTGTGTGGTATGTTTGTATGTGGTGTGCGTGTGTGTGTATATATGTGCATATGTATGTATGTGTGTGTGTGGTGTATGTGGTGTGTGTATATGTGTGTATGTGTGTGTGGTGTATGTGTGTGTATATGTGATGTGGGATTCCCCTCTGTATGTATGAATATGTTTTATTGCCATTGGTTAATAAAGAAACTGCTTTCAGCCAGTGACATAACAGAATATATCCAGGCTGGAAGAGATATATATAGAGAGAGACAAGGCTGCGGCTTACTGGAAATAAAACATATTCATAGCATACAGAGGGGAATCGCACATCATCTCCCCTCTGTATGCTGTGAATATGTTTTATTACCAGTGCTTAATAAAGAAGCTGCTTTGGCCTATGGCAGGACAGAATAAAGCCAGGCAGGAAATCCAAACAGAGATATATAGAGAAAGTAGGTAGAGTCAGAGAGACACAATGTAGCTGCCAAAGGAGACAGATGCCAGAACCTTTCTGGTAAACCACAGCCTCATGGTGATACATAGATTAATAGAAATGTGTTAATTTAAGATATAAGAGCTGGTTAGGAATACGTCTGAACCATTGGCCAAAGCAGCTTCTTTACTAACCGATGGCAATGAAACTTATTCACAGCATACAGAGGGGCATCCCACATCAGACCCGTTACCCTGGTAACCAGAGGTGAGACAACATGGAGGAAACTAGCTCCCACTCCCTGCCTCTGCCGAGCCGTCTTTAATGGAGCCTCTCACCTTACCCTTGCTCTTCTCTGAGACTGTGTCTCGGATAGCCCAGGCTGACCTTCAACTTGCCATACAGGAAGAGTGACTTTGAACTCTGGTTTTTCCAGCCCCTGCACCCTGACTGAAGGGATTACAGGTATGTGTCACCAAGTCCAGTTTGTAAAGTGCTGGGGATCACACTCAGGGCTTTGAGCATTGGAGAGGGGCAAGCAGTCTACTACAGAGCTACATCCCTGGCCTGCCATGAGATTTTTGTGTATACTCCCTGAGCACATGCGACAGATATGTGTGCAATTCTGGGACACAGACCCCTCTGAAAGTGTGACCTACCCAAGTTCACCTTTTCTGGGATGATAATTTTCCAAACTTCTCCACTCTTTCCTTTCCTAAACAAACCCAGTTTTTAAATAGATAAAAGGTTTCTCTTGGTTCTTGGAAATTTCATTATGTATTTCGATAAATGAAATGTAAAGAAGTTTAACAATGTAGATCAAATTCCCCTTAAAAATACATGACTTTTATTCCTAATGAGGGGAATTGTGCTTCGCAAACACCGTGGGTTTGGTTTTCCTGAACCAAAAGCACTTGGAAAAAGAGAATAGTTTGAGACATTCAGCAATTCCAAACTGTGGCAGGGTTCACCCACCCTCAATTTCAAGGGAAATTAAATCCAGCTGTTTCTCATTCATGGCCATTCAGCTCACCACATGCTGTTTGGTCAGGGGCAATGGGACATCCGGGAAGCTGCTGCTAGGTTGTTTTCAAGCCATACCCCTTCAGCTGGGAAGTGGGCTTGGCCAGTGCCTCTCCTGGACCAGACTCTCTGTCTTCCACGCAGAACCCACAAAGTCCCAAAGAATTAGGAACTCACTGAGGCAGTCCGTAGTTACTGAGGGCTCAGCCTATCCAGTCTCCTGCATCAGCACAGGTTCCAAGGTTCATTTTACGAGTCCTTTCACTCCAGTTCTGTCCCTGTGTCATGGTTAATTGTTTCTGTCACCACTGTTCTTCCCCTCAGGAAGCTCCCCCCTGCAGTGCTAGCCTACTGCCTACTGGAGTGGAGATTGTTGATTCATCTCATGGCTCCCCTGAGACCGTCTTCCCAGCTGTCCACCCCATCCCCCAATTCCTTATCGGCTAGAATCAGGAGTCCTTAGGAAGGGTGATGGCCTGCTTTTTCTCTCAAGTGGATGGAAATGTTTGGCTGGCTTGCCAGAGGTAAGCTGTCATAATGCCTTAAATCTTATCTGCAGTTACCACACTTTAGTCTAAACTGACTTCTTCAGTTCCAGGGATATTGAATAGCCTCCCATTTCCCTGGTAAAGACTGGAACAGTTCCTCCAATCCCCAGAAGCTCATAGCATACTTTTCTCATCCTGTGAACTTTCTTAAATGAGTCCGTAGGGTAAAGCACAGACTGCCTTTGCAAAAAGATGACCCCACTGGCGGAGAACAGAGGATAATGTTGAGGACAGGACAGTCCATATTCTTGGCAAACACACACAGTAGACTTTGATGGTGCTATTACTTAATAAAGGATGCCAGTCTCAGAGAAGCAAAGAGGATCAGGACAATGCTCCATCCGTGCTTCATGGTGCAGAGAGCCCTCCACAACGTGTGGCGGAATATTCTTGTGTGAGGCTAATGGTTAGTGCTAATTGTCAGCTTGATAGGAATCGGCTAGAGGCAACCCTCCAGGCACACCTGTGAGGAACTGTTTACATTATGTTGATACAGACTAAGTGTGGGCAGCGCCATTCCCTGGGCTTGAGTCCTGGATTGTATTAGAAGGAGCACGTGAGCTAGGCACAACCATTCATTGCTCTCAGCTTCCTGGTTGTGGAGGCACCACGTGACTGACGCTTCAAGCCCCTGCTGCTTTGGCTTCTGTGCCACGGTGGCTTGCACCCTGGAACTGTGAGTCAGAGGAAGCCATTTCTTCCTTAAGTCACTTTCTGTCACAGCAATAGGAAAAGAAACTGACAGTGAGGATTGAGGCCGAATGGGTGTATGAGTTACAGCGATCTGCTATGCTGAGATAGTGCTCACCGTGGTGGGGTGGGGCACGGGGCTCACCGCCACGGCCTACAAGGCATGCCATGGCTCGCCTTGACCCACAAGGTTCGCTGTGGCAATGGGAGGGGCACAAGGCTTGCCGTGGCTGTGGGGGGAGTGGGACACAGGGTAGAGGGGACACAAGGCTCCCTGAGGTGGTAGTGGTGGGGCACAGGTTGGGGAGGAGTCACACAGAGAGGAGAGGATCGTTGTGAGATGCTTATGAAGAGACCCCCGGTAAGGGGAGACCCTCCAGCAGACGCTCCCCACCAAGAGAAGACTCCAGTTGACTTCGGCTGCACAAGCAAGAGGCGTTTATTAGTTGGTACACAGGCCTGCGGATGCTGCAGCAATCGGGTTGCTGAGCATGCCGGGCTCAGAGAACAAAGCAGTTTATATAGGATTTCGGGGCAGGCAGCTTTAGGGTACCCAGCAACAAGTATTTCATTGGTTAATTCATATAGAGCATAGGGTTATTTTGGGGCACAGTGATTTGTTTCACTTTGGATTTCACAAAAACAGACATGACGAGGACACTGTGTTTGGCAGGGTCT